>DWME01000301.1:0-36938 GCA_018244795.1 Parelbella ahira ahira | reverse complement strand
TGTATGAGGTAGTGTTCTATGTAGGGACCCTTGTCCGCTGGCAGGCGAACACTTATCGCCATCGTGTCCGGCTGACTTGATTGGCGAACTACGAAATTCTGGAAGAACACGACAATGATTTTAAAATAATTGCAGGAATTAAGCTACTTTTTTCCTGTGTATTAATCTATTGTCATTATTTATTCTCTTGCTCAACGACAACATATTACTTATTTTTACACGTTGTGGGAAAACGCTAGATATTGGTTTAATGATTAGGATTCTTTATTTCATATGTATAGCTCTAATGGACAGTAGTAATGATTTTCATTGATTTAATTTTAATATCCTTTGAACGTTATATTATTATTATACGGCAAAAAAGAAAATAGCTTATAATGTGTATTATAATTTCTTTCAAAAAACGTACCCCCTCTTCTTTGCCTTGAAGTAAATGGAAAGCACCAGCTCTCTGGATACCAGGCAGAAACCACACTGGATGCGTCCTGATAAGCCTCTCTAACAGTCCGATGTCGCATGGTGGCTGCTCCTCCGATCCCGATCCTGACGAGCCGACGGAAGAACAATCACCTCGGGCACCTTCGCCATCCGATGACAAGCTTTCTCGACTCTGTAATAGATAATATATTTTCTAAATATAACTCTAATAGTAATAGTTATATACTATTATTTTATTTCGTTACACCAGATTCCTCACAGTATAGGCAGTTTGTACAGAGCGTCTAATATGTATCACTTTCCTAACAATCCTGTGGTGCGTCTTCGACATTCGTCACTCATTCATTCATCGAACGATAAAATGTAATTTCTAAAATGATAGTGATATCTAAACATAATGATCTACTACTTGTGATACAATAAGGCATAAAAATCCTAACATCATTAAAATAGATGAAATTAAGTAATATTGCTTTAAAATTAGTTTGTATATTACCAAACATGTCGTTTTACGTTTCTTTGTTGATCACTCATTTATATAAGTGATTCACAAAGAAATATCAAGATATTTGCCAAAAGGTAAGATCAAAGGAAATAAGAATGCCAAACTCAGTTTTAAGTGACGTCTCTGAGCTTTTTTGAATAAAATAATTGCGGCAAATCAATAAAATTTTACAGCAATGTTTATGAAGTTACACCATTTATTGAACAAGGTTTTAGGTTTGGGATAAATTGACAATACATGCAATGTTGGAATGGAACGTAACTTTCGTCCCGGAATATAGAATATTTTGAAGATACGCTTGAAGATTTATAAAAATATAATTAGTAATAAACGTTAATATACGTACACTAGTTATGGTATATACAGACAAACCAATAACATTGAAATAAGAGAAACATATCTGCCGCAAAATATTCAGGCGAAAGCTCTCCAAATAAAAAGTGTGCAGATATTTTCCATTGAAATAATTCACGCTAGTTGAGCCCGAAAACGCCTGAAACACGTGGTGTGTGCAAAATCGGCGTGCCATATTGCGCGGTTTATTCGTGCAATGAATTTATAAATAAAAGTAAGAACTTTATTGCTTTGGAACATATCATGCAACCCGCTTGCGATAACATGAGATCTACGTGCTATACAAATATGAGTAGGTACATCAGCATATGTGGTCTTTTCGAGACTTAAATAGCGTTCTTTTTAAATTTCAATAGTTATATTGTTGCTTAAAATCTCTAAAAGACTATTCGAACTTTAAAATCTTATAGTAGGTTTTCTTTCATTCTATATAAACACATCGTTGTAACATCATCATGCGAGTCCCAAGTTTTCTCGCACAAATCGTAGGTGTCGAGGATGGAAAAGTAAATAAGAGTGTAGAAAAAGTTGTAAAGAAGTCCACGGCTACTAGTTACAATCTTAATATAACCGTTTTGATTTCTAAATTCGAAAGCTAGACGACGACAAGTATTTAATAATTAATATAAAGTATTTAAGGTGAACTCAAAAATCAAACATTAAAATATAAATAGTTCAAGCGTATCAAAATATTTAAAAACATCCATCAACAATATTTAAGTACGGTGTAGTGTATATTAATGGTTTATAACAGAACAGGCAGTATACGCACTGGTTAACTTATTCATCGGTAACACGTATAAACGATTTTCAACCTAAATTGTAAATACAAATGATCTATTTTGCCACAACAGTAAAAAGGATTATTATACACGTATAGACTAAAGCTTTAAAGTACAGAGGGAGACACGTTGCGGCTCGATTTTATACGCAAATGTGTGCACAGCCTATTAAGATTAAAGTAGAGTGAATTTTATGACGAAGGGAAATGATTTTAATATTTATTAGGCGTTCGTCCCCTTTGTGGAAGGTATTAATTTCGATTGTCTGTCATTTGTTCGGTACGAACAGGTAATCCTCGGCTGAGTTAAGTAATGGATATTTTATTTTCTGTGGACATAATATGCTAAAGTGTATACAGTGGTGATATACTATTGTGTAGAGCCGTCAATTAATTTGCAAATTTGAGTTTGTAAGTAAGATTTTTTAATTTGTATAAATATTTTAAGCGTAAATAAAGAACTTATATATATAAATGTACATACATAAATTTAATTATAAAATACGGCTTAACGTTCACAGCGTTACAATGGCAGTTTTTATAGCTGGCAAAGACATTCATATATATACATAAAGATCCAAAGTCCAAACCTAGGCGCTCAGATATCTAACTAGCTGGAACACTTAGCACTGTAGGAAGGATTACTAGACACACTAACAACCAAATCCCAGTACCAATTTGATAATAATTTTATCTTTGTAGTGATAAACGTAAACGTAACATGACGCCTGTAATCCCCGAAGGGGTAGGCAGAAGGGTGTACTACACTCCCACGTTTCACCAGTTACTTTTAAGTCTCATGGAATAGGTGGTGAGTCTATTGCCAGTGATAAGTCCAAAAACTGTCCAGTCGAAGCGAAGTCTAGAAGCAATGTATATCAAGTTAGATGTCTATGTATGTTAGATATCGGCCGTGCCGGAAACATCGGGCGCTGCGCTGCGGCGAGACTTTAAGACCGTCTCGAAGCGTAAATATTTCACACCGACGTAGATATAGCTTTGTTTTCAAACTACAAGGACAATGTATATACACTCTTATATTGGATAATGTGTGTTCATTTCTAGTATTACACATGTATGTGTGTCACTGATGTACTATTTCTAATATAAAACAGAAACGATTCAATACAAAACGTAAGTAGCACAGTAGGAACTCTATTGAGCTACTTCTTAAACCCACAAAAAAGTTCAATTTTTTATATTTTGGTTATCTGATTACATTAACTAAGACAAGTAGACACTTCATTAAACTGTCCATTATCATAAGTATATGTATGTAGGTATTTATAAGTGTAACGGAAGCATTACGCTCATTTGAATACGTATGTACATATGTACATATATCCGCCAATTCATCATTATCAACCTTTTTCCATTTCCTAATTCCAATGTTGGTCACGGGTCTCTTCTCAAAATTAGAATTCTACGACGTATATAATACTATAAATGAGACAATTAAAAAAAAAAAAAAAAAAACAAAAAAAAAAAAAATTAACTGTGTTTAGTGACTAAGCTAGACTTACTTATAACATAACATCAATTCTCTTTACATTTAAGTCTAAGTAAATCGTCATAAGTTAATTGGCGTGATCTCAGCAGGAGAGCACTTAAACAACTCTAGAAATACTCAGAACTTTGGCACTTGCAATGAAAGTTTGTCTCGTTGAGCTTGCACGGATAATTACGTTCTATTTAAGAGAACTATAAATTTTATAAATATATATTTATAAGCATTTAGAGTACCTTCATTTCACGACAATGATAGTTTTGTAGTATAATAATTTCAGTTCATTACTTTTAAAATTAAATATTCTTTCTGAGAGACGCGCTTACTATCAATTAATCCCTGTATTATTGTTAGATGAATATGTAAAGATTGGTTCAATAAATTAAATAAATACGGAATACGAAACAGCGAAATACAAAAGGTCCATATTGTACAAAAAAATAATAGCAACCTTTTCTATCAAATGTCATTTTTTTCTTGGAAAATTGCATAAACACTGCCTTAAACTATACTCCGGAGAGTCAAAAGTTGATAGTCGTAGCTCCCTAAAATTGAAATAGTTTATGTTAAGATTAATAAATGTAGCTGTTACATGCTACATATTATAATATACTACAGGAGCGTTTGGGCAAAGTGCCCAGACAGTAGCGCCGGGACAGTGTGCAACGATCGAGTTAGTTACTTCCTATATTTTCTTTTGATTAAATTCATTGGATAACAACACAGGCTTCTCTTGAGACGCTCAACTTCTGCCACTTGCTGCATACTGCCAAAGTTCTATTATTATATTATTATTTGGATTCCATTCTACTTTAGAAATTCAAAATACTTTCCAACTGTACGTTGAGAATTTACATCGAATAGACGGTCTAGAAATGCTTAAACAATCCTTAATGGAATTCCACGTAATATTCAAATCGAAGGCCGCCAAAAGGAATGCTTCAATAAATCCCCATGCGACAAATTTGCACGACATACGATGGTTGCTTCAAATTGAGGAAATTCTTTGTTCGCAGACATGGAAATATTATTACCCGATTTGCCGGGAAAGGTTCGATGGGCGTTCTAACGGCGGGAAAAAACGAACAATTCCATATAAAGTCATGAATCCACGTTTTTAGTTGCATTGTTTCTTTGTTTATGCTGCAGTTACCTTTACCCTTTTTGGGCATCGGCCATCGCCCTTAGATGAAAAGGATCGTAGATGGAGAGTCGAAATAACCTTGTCAAAATATGCTCAGCGGCCGACAGCGGGGCTACTCAAATATTTTACGAATTTCATGTAGCCGCTGGCGAAAGCTTTATGTTTCAGCGACGGGAAAGTTTCTTTAATAAAAAATAAATGACCGTTTTGGGGCGAGACGATAAGTATTTTAATTTGATTGCGTGTGGGGTAGTGGTAGTATTTGGGGCGTTTTATTAAAACTTGAGGCGGCAGCCTCTTTAGGGACTCGCAGTTACAGTTACGGGAGACGTTAGTCGTTTAATAGAGACAAAGTCGTGCGATGCAAGTCGATGCCACGAATTATGAACAGCGCTATCGTACACTTGCGCATTTACATTGTGGTCTTTGTTACTAAAAGTTTTATGACATGGAATTACCGCAGTGAGAAGTGAAATTATTCTGGCGTAACAAACAGAAATATTTAAATAGGTAACGTCACTGTTTACGGCGTAAAACAATACAACTGATATTATTACTATATTGCTACACCAGATTCCTTTGGAGGTAGACAGAGAACACCAACTGCCAAATATTCTATCCTTACAGACCGACGTGCTTCTTTTACACTTTTCATTCTTCATATACAATACTAACAGTAGTGTCATGCCTCTATTTCACTTATGTTTTAGGTTATTTCTATTGCGATAGTACTGTTATTAAGAGAGTATACTAAATAACAGAGCTTAATTGTCTAATAAGACGTTGCTATTGAGGTCAGAGCGTCTAAAACATTTTATCTAGATAGTAAGTATCCTGACTGGGGCTATGTCGAGAGCCGTTTTACGAAGGTAATAACTTTTAGCGCAGTTTACGCTCGTTTAGGGTTTGTTTACGACGGCACCTACTATAGAATCTTCTTCATGTTTATTTTGTATCTATCAAATAACTTTGCTTTATGGAGCCGCGGTGTGCGACTTAGTTGTTTAGATTAGAGAACCAATAAATTATGCCAGGTTATTTAATAATTGCAAACACATGTATGTACACATACAGTTATAAAGCTTAAATAAAATAAATTTTATATATATACATATGTTTACCTAGATAATTTTATTACAATTAACGTCTTAATAATTTTATAAGAACGGAGCTTTTGAGATAATTTGCTTTTTTTATAAATATACCTTACCTACTATAATATTGAAAATGTGCACTGGAAGAATAAAAAAAAATAATATTTCATTCTATTTTTATAATCATAAGGACAACATGATACCGACGGTCCGACGAATGCATATGCGTAAATTTAATCTCGATAAGTCTAAAAGCATGTTTGGTACGTTTTTCTCGTATTGGCAAAAGGGTAACGTTATGCACGCGAATATGTATTCCAAATGCGAAATATTCCCAATAACGGCCACAGATTGTGAAATAAACAAAACTCATTGGACGTCCGCAGCCCCCGTTATTGGTCTATAAATTAATAGTCTGTGGCAAATAAACGATATACCTATAGTCCCTACATTTGCACTCGAAATCATTGGGGAGTATTATGAGATTTATTTTAAGCTTTTCTTTACAATATACATATATGCATGCTAAATACCTTTATAGAAACCAGGAAATTAGGATAATTGGGATTTCATATGGATACCTATATTAATATACATATATGTATGTATTATCTTCAGCAATTTTAATTATTTATTTTCTTGGTCTATTTCGACGCTACTTATAAAATTGCATATTATTTCTTTATTGTTTAATTACAGAAACCGTTTACAAACCAATCAATAACTATTGTTTTAAAATTACATTCTTATAATATGGAGAACCGATCATTTTGTTCCACCGACCGGAAACAGTATTTGTCAGACATTGACATTTGTCTTAACCGGAAATTGATTCGAGAACTTCTTTCAGGGCAACAAACGTTTGACCGGCGTCTAACAAACGATATGTTTTCCATGGTCCTAATATCTGACATTTAATAAAGGCGGATATGTATCTATTGTTATAAAACATATCTACTTTAAATATTGATAAAATTGAATGTTTCTATATTTCTTTTTTTATTAATAAAAATATTTCGTACACATCGTTTTTCCTGTAATATGTCTAAGACTTGTAAAAATACATATTATTCATAGATATATTATTATTATAATTTAGTTATTAATTTCTTAGATTTAACATTTCATAGTTCTTATTCAAAAATTAAATCTTTAGCGAAAACGCTTAGAATCTAAACTCAGACTACTTTAAAAATAATGAAATTTCAGTTGTTCGTGTGACTTGGATACTTAACGTTTAAATTTCTAAATGCACTGGATACCACTAATCACAGGATACAGTTCGTCTCGACAGAAACTTTCCCTTGAAACAACGATGAAGACAAATTACAAGCAAGATATTGCGGTTTACGAAGAAAGTAAATGTTGGTTCTTTCTCAAAAAAATTAACACTTGAAAATGAAAATTACTCGAAAAACCAAGCAATTCACCTGTTTAATAATATTATGTTGAACAAAAAGAGAAGTAATATTTTTTTGTTGTTAAGACTGCACAGTTATATTTCACACATACTTTAATACTATTTTGATTAACGTCATACACAATCATATTCAAAATTAAGATTAGGCTAGGTAATGAGGTGTCTGATTAGGTAAATAGATACTCATGGGTTAGTCATCAAAATACATATTGCTAAATCAAAATCAATTAGACAGTAGAAGTTTCAAAGTTGCTGGATAAAGTTAAGCGGCCTAAGCATTGGACTGGATTTCGTTTAAAGGCTTTCCATATTGTTGCTTGATTACCTAATTAGGTAGTTACTACTTTAGGCACACAATCATCTATTATATTTTTATTTATATTTGGCCAATAAACCATAAATACATAATACAATACTATTTATATTTGGCCAATAAACCATAAATACGTAATAAAAATCAAATATAACTATCAGCAAACTTTCCATAAACATATTACCAACACGTTGTGATATTACACCAGCCAATATATAGGACGGCTCTTGTTTTTGAACACGACAAAATGAAACTATTGAGGCATAGGAGTAATGTACTGAAAAGGAACTATTAAATTGCAGTTGAGCAAGGGTATGTCTTCACAACAGTAGCGTAGAGTTTACCCCACCTCTGTTCTAGTGCGGATTAGTGATACGAGTCCACCCATGAGTAACAGCTTAGTCGTCTCATAGGAGCTGTGCGAGTGCACTCTATGATATTGGACACAAATGTATTAATATCACGATTAACCCTTCTATCATACCACGGTTGGACAAGGACTCTTCTCAGAATGAGAAGGGTAATTACCAAAGTCTGCTACACTGGCGAAATACGAGTTGGCAGTCTTGATAAGTAAATGGTTAATTACAAGTAACACAGAAAATTGTTATTACTGGCATTGAGTCTTTAATATGTTTTTAAAAATCTGCTCATTTCCAAAAGGCTATCTTATCTTTGAATTTAACCGCAATGCTTTACAGCGACCTATTGAAATATTATTTTGTAAATAAAGTTTTCCTAAGTTATTTATTTATTTATTCATTTTGTAACACCTTATGCTAAGGGATACAAGGGCGTACTTAATGCCTGATGGCATTCTCTTCCAGTCAACCGTTATATATTTTCAAGGTTTGCTTGGATTTGTGGGTGACACAGAGCCTCTACAAAACTCATTGACCGACATAATGAAGTAGTCTTTCAACTTGCCCTCACTTTTAACACCGATCAGATCTAGCCATCGCTTAAAACATCGCTTGGTTGGCTGAGATAGTGCTCGAATCGATCTATGAGTATTTACAAAATGTTTTTTTAAGAAGAATAAATATTATTAAGGAAAATTCTAAATAGAATTTATGAACGTCAATAATTCGCAGACAGGATAATACCTAATGCTATCATGTGTTAAAACCAATTCACCTGTGAAAATGTTATTTATGAGGCCGCGAAACTTACAAGCTTTTAGATTTGTCACGGAGAACATAATTAAATAATAATATAACTATTTAATTATCATTTTCTAGAACATATGAGAAACATTTATCTTCGAAATTAATAAATAATGCAGTCACAAAGACAGATGACTTACAAACTAGCTGAGACTTACAAGCTAGCTGAGACTTACGATTTTGAAACGTAGCCAAAATAATGGACACATTTGTTACAAACACGATGTTGCTAGTTGCAGTCACAAATTGGCAAGTATTGTTTTTCATGGACACCACGCACAATAAATAATTTAAACATTTTTTCTTAGACGATTAAACTAAACAATAATTAGATAATAATACACACATTTTTAGTGGATTATCAATATTTTGTAATTGCATTCTATTCTATTTTACATTCATACCTATTTGTTTGGTTTGCAGTTCAAATCGTAAAAATTATCATCACCCTTTACATCGTTCCACTGTCGGACCAGCCTGGAGCACGTTGGCATTGTACGTAATCAACAAATTGTTAAAGTAAATAACTCCTACAAGTCGGTACCCAATTCTTTAACTGTACGTCTAATAGGCCGTACACTAGCAACGTATGATAATCTTGATCCAAAAATACAGTTGCCGTGCTGGGAGCGGCACGAACAATAGTAACAACGAACACACTTGATATGGAATCAACGTGAAACATCCCCGCTCAGCCACATACGAAACCATTAAGCACACGGCCAACTAATTGCAATCCAACTTGGTACATAAATCGCGCGCAACAATTTGAGACGGTGCAATATAATACGAAATCGCGGTGTTCAGCCATTATGCTCTGAATTTAGCGCCTTGCGCGCGACGCGGGCTTTGTGCTGGATGATTCATGGTGGCTTCGCGGTGGTTATTGTCACCGATAGCGAAATTAATTTCCAACGTGGATTGTCGCGTTATCGCCTCATAATAGAAGTGTTAAATACCGCGAACGAGTCCAAATTAATTTCGTCGCTGCGTTTGTTGCCGTGTGCCGGCTTCCGTTTGCTAGTTTTGTGATTATTGTTTATAGGTGTCATTAATTATTTTGCCTACCTAATATAATTAAGTTTATATGAATAGACATTTCTATGCGTTCAGTTTTTTATCATTTTTATTATATGATAAGCGTTTGGCACCGACCATGCCTGACGGAATGACAAATTGCGTTTTCAGATGGACCAAGCGGACCTAGTAAAAGCCTATACATCGTTGTTTTAAAGAGCACTACGTCTGACAAACAGACGCTGGCAGAGTATTCCACTGTTGAAAAAAATGCGAATGCTTCTGTATGACTAATTTCAAAAGTTATTCCCAATTCGCAATACACAGGAAATAATTTCATACATTATAATGTATAATAAAAACGATCTATTTCAATAACAGTTATATTCATTACCTACTGCGGATTATCTCACAAGCCCAAGCTCGGCGCAAACGGCCGTGGTATGCGAGCGGCGCTCGGCCGGGCTTCGAGAGATTCGCTTTTGAGGTCTGCTTAACTGTGCTACACATAACTATGTATACATACATGCATACATTATGTAATCCACATGATCTTCGGTATTCGTTCATATCTCATAATTAAATTGTTAATAATATAAATAAGAAACAACGTGAGATTGCTTTCTAAGTCGTTATGTATGTGAGTAAATGGATCGAAATCATACTGAAGAATCTTTATATACGCAAGACATGTGAGGAGGTCAGAAAAACTTGAAAGAATTTTCGAAGAAGTTTCGTGACTGCCACTGTAATTAGAAATATCATTTTCAAATTTATTCTACGAATATTTAAATAATAGTAGGCGTAATATGTGTATATATACACATGCATAGTACATAAGTAATAATGAGAGAATCGCAGTATCAATACTTCTCGTTATCAGATATCTTTCACCCGTTACCTGAATTTCATACGTTTTTCGATACTCTATCACTACGCAAAAACAATGCTATGGTATGGTAAGTATGGATTAGTATAATTTAACATTTGTTTGTGTTTCTAAATAATATAATAACCATTCAGATTTAAGTAATTTGAATTTGAAAATTTCACTTCACAATTCTCACGAGGAAAGCATCTATCTAACATCGAAAGCGACAATAAATGGAAACGAACGACGGAAAGCGATCTGAGAGATTTTATTTAAAAGAATATAAACGGCACGACTTTAAACTTCGCAGACATATTTCTTTCGAACTTCTCGCTTTTATCCATTCTCGGGACGAATTTAACGAAGGGTCTTTTTGAAAATCTCTTTAAAACTGCTGTCCCAATCTCTTAGAGGCGGCAGCAGCTGCGTTAACACCGAAACTCATAAAAATATACAACTCTTGACGTTCAGTGTGGTATCCAGTTCACTTCTACTCCACTTTGGAAGCGAGTGTAAAGCGGTCACACGTGCTTACGCTCTGGTAATGGCTGAGACGTTTTAGCCTCGCACGAGAGACACCTGCGACCTGCCCAACTTTTACAATAGGGTACCTAATTAAGTTAATCGTTACGAGTTGTTAAAACGCGATTTGTTAATCAAATATATGTAGGCTGATTGAGTTTGATTTAATGATAGAAATCGGATACAGCTTTCAATTGTGGTTTACATTAACAACGTTTGGTCCCATATGTTTTTATTTATAAGTGTTTTCTTTTATGTAACGTAACATCACGCCTGCAATCCCTGAAGGGGTAGGCAGAGGACTTCAGAGGTTTATAGTACCTACACTATTTGGTATTTTATGTGATATGTATTTAACTTTCTGATTCTGCCTAACCCTAGGTTAGTATAAGATCTGGCGTGGCGGTACATCAATTATAAAAGGAATCCTTAATTAATTATATAAGAGTAATTATTAAAAATAAATACTGACAATGCAAATTTTAACTACTGATATATCACATATTATAATACAAATATGTATTTCGTGCAGATTATTTATTTAAATTACATACTAGTAAAAAGCGGCTTGAATCTTATTGCTTAACTTATTTTGCTTTAAAAACTATTTTAGAAAACAATAAAAAAGCTTTAAACTTCATTCCAAAAAAATTCAATACTCCAAGGCAAAAATGAATTGTGGAACTGAAAATTGAAAGGTGGAATAGAATTGCAACAATGTTTCAACGGAAAATATGAAAATAAATAATTTTAATAGCATCGAAATAGTGGTGAAGACTGTCTCGAAACGTCAATTGAAAAGCACAAACTTTTAACGAGCGGCAGGCGAGTGCAGACGTTAAAAAAACCGACAACTGAAAGCAAGGCGGATGCAAAAAGTTCGGGTCAAATAAAACAGTTATTACTTCGCAAACAAACTTATGGCGACCCTCTAGTTTCCGTCAAGTTCAATCAAAGAAAGCAAACATCGGACGTGGTTGTGACATAGACTTGACGACTGTGCAGAGTGAACTATGTAACATCGCAAATTGAATGTCCATCGCAGCTATTACTAGTGTACACAGACGTGCGACGACGTACAATAGTGACTGACACAATAGCTAGTTTTATACACAAACTTAAGCGTGTATATATTATTCAAGGTTTACCACTTTGTATACAATGGTAAGAGACAAATATTCGAATCATTATTAAAAATATAGGTATCTAAAAAATTAAAAGAAATTATAAAGTAAGCGATTCAACAAAAAAGAAACGTAATTTTACGCCTGGAATATCCGAAAGGGTAGGCAGAGGAGTGTTGTACACTCCCACTTTTCACCAGTTACGTTTAAGTCACATAGAATACGTGTTGAGAATATTGCCATACACCGGGCATAATTCCAGGCTCCGAGTCACTTAAACACTTAATACTTCAATACTTTTCTTTAAAATATTCTGTTATACGGACATAACCGCAAATTCTTCTGGTGTCTGCTTAGTGTTTATAGTTTGCCTTACAACTGCATAACTTGATAATATTCAAACAATCTGACATGCCAATTGTTTACTTTTTAAGTAGGTAACTGATATTTTATTTTTATTCAACCTGTAATACAATTGGATCATAAATCACTAAAATGTTGTAAACAATTAAAATATTATTTTCAAATTAAAACATAAATATAGTATTAAAATTATGAGATATATTTTAAGTACGTAAAACGGCAGTATTTCTTATGGGAATCCATCGTTTCACAAGTGTTAGTACTTTAGTGTGCGCGATGGTCTCGTTCATAGTGTTGTGTGGGGTGCGAGTGCGAGGGATGCAGGGGTGTGCAGCGGGCCCGAGATGAGTCACGGGACGGTTAAATCAATAAGTCGTGCTATACGCCGCGGTCGGGCTCCATGATCGAATTGTCAAGTAAAAACCACATTGCAATTAACTGGGCTTACTAATTAGTTTTTTTTCTGAACATTGTTTATGCGTAGCCAGTGTTAATTATAATTACATATAGTTACACGTTATAAGTAAAAATACACGGTAACTGTAAGTTTGTTAATACACCACATCTTATTATTTTCGAGTTACCTATATGATTGCTATTAGGCTAAATAATAATTATACGACACGCTAATAATTATAAGACAGATTAATAATAATTATTATAACTCGTAGAACGCATTGTGCGATAAAGCTTCCGTCATGTGCTTCCTCTGTACTTACTTGATACAGGAGATGACGCAATATTCATTATTCAAAAAGCACTCTTATAATTTATTCAAAGCAGCTAAGCTAAGCTATTTCTGGAAACGTCCCCAGCTTACCGTGTTCAACAAAGTTTGACCGTGCCAGCCAAATATGTACAAAGTTTGGGCAAGCAATAAATTCGTACAACACACGAGTACATAAAATATGAGCAGACTACGTAAAGATGCAAGTTTTTGTCTCGGAAACCAATTGGAGCATATTATTCTAAATATAGCGTATTTTAATAAACTGAAAGCATATCTGAAAGTTTTAAACATAACATTTTATTTTTAAAATGTTCGACCCTAATCTCAATTACTTTGCGTAGGACGTCCAAATTAAATTACTTCAATTAAGAAAAATTTCCGCCCAACGCGAAAGCTGGGGTATTAATTAGAATCAAATTAAGCGGTAGACTCATCAGATGTTCCTAATGTGCAATTAGTGGTGTAATGCTGGGGACCTGACTAGAGCATACGTCAAACGTCAACTCGACTTCAGCGGACCACCCTTGCGCTTGACGGGCACGTCGCCCGTCGCTTTTACGGGACTCTCATTATTTTAATGTGTTTGAGCCCTACACTTTGTCACAACGTAGACATTTGGGCGTTGTTTTCGGGAGATCTGAACGCTTGAACACTGTATGTAGTGTAACTTTATATATTAATACATCAAGAGAAGTCTTTGTACCCTCTTTAGGAATACTGTGTAAATAGGGAGACGTACGAGATTTAGTATAGTATAGTTAATATAGAAGAGGACAGAAAGCCAAAATTTATTCATAAAATTTGTGAAAAATACTTATGACTTAATAAAACACAAATATTTATACTGTCAATATTAACCACAATTATACATACATTTATCGAGGTACACTCTTTGACATAAGGACCTCAACACGGTTAAAACTTAATTGTTTTAATGAATAATGGTCAAACACTGCTGGACCACTAATTTTCATTAACAATCCTCTATTACGTACTAATACTTACTCGTCAGCAAATAATCCTTATATACATACTTCCACCCAATCAACGACTAAAACTAAAGCATTTCAATTGTTTCTTAATGAGTTTGAAATTAACGGAAAGCTTGATCGGATATACGGGAGTTATACTTTTGGGGAATTACGTTAGAACCACATCGCATCAAAAAGAAAAATACATATACGAGTATCTACTTGCTGACTCTCGTGATGACAAGATGACCGATTCTTTCATTGCATCACGTTTATCAGATTACAACATCATCTATATCCATGTGTGAAAATAACAGAGATATTTTAGCTTCGAATGACCGACATAAAATCGCCATCTTTATAAACACCTAAAATAGTTACCGCTACTTCTTGAAGTTCTTCTTCTTCTTCTTCTTCTTCTGTTATCTCTGTTTAATCATTTCACCCTATCCACACGTTGATTTTCCTGACTCACCCCAAAATTCAGGGTAATCATACTAATATACGTCAGTCACCAAATTTCTTGAACGTATGAGTCAGAATGTACGGATTCATCAAGATTCTTACAAACAGCAAACTTTGGAATTAATACCAATTATTATTATTAAGAAGTATAAGCTATACAAAAGCATTTCATTGCTTTAAGTGTATATCCTTACCTTTTAATTTAGCATATACCTACTGCAATATTTGAAAATTAGACATGCAAATAAACTTTTAAAATACATTAAAACTGCAATTACACGTTATTTCGACTGAGCACAATGACACCGAATGGGGCAATTTGTGTCGTTAATAAATCAGCAAAACGAAAAAGGGAAACAATAGTGCCATTGGCTGCCATAGGTATTATGACTCCATTGAAGTGCTGACTGCTGACTCACTGCATTGCAACGGATGTACGGAATCGATACATTTGACTGCAGTACATGCAAATTACGCTTTTTTGTTTGGCGATTAAGGGCACTGGCAGATGAATGTTGTATTTTTTATTTCATTTTGTTACCACATGCTTCAATTGTGCTTTTTCGTTTAATAGGTTTCTCGAAGCTTTTATAGAAACCATTTCATGCGATAGAGATGAAATTATTTTACAAATTATTAAAAGGAATGTAATATTAATTTACGTAGTGTTGCTATTTAAATTAATTGACAATGACAATTTTTCGCTTTACCAAAACAACCTGATAAGAGTTCTCAATGAAATTTTTATACTAATGAATTAAAATCGAACTTCGATCATTAACGATTCCGATTCGCAAAGATTCGAATTCAAAAGTGGTAACAATTAAAAGTCCGCGATGTGCTCGAGCCCTAAGTCTTCCGTAGACGAGGGTGTGACGAAGGCGGAAGTGACGGGGCGGACGGTAATCGCTCGCTGTTGACAATGGTAGTAATTAACAGGCTGTGAAACTTTTTCAGGACTCCCGACATAGGGCGATTTGGACGGGATTTGTTGAATATGCAAAAGGCGAAACCGATTAGCTGGGCGATTATGAAATCATCACCCTCAAAAATTTTGCGGTAAGAAAAAAATTGAATTTTGTTTTTTAACGGTAATTTGCGAGGATTTTTACTGATTGTCCTTTTTAAGATCGCGAAACTTGCCTCTTCCTATAGAAAAGCCAGTGCGTTTAAGATTACATGTGAGTGAAGAACAATATGTATAATGAGCATACCTGCATATTTTAGAATTTTCCATAATATTCTTTAACACGTGTGAAATCTGCCGAGTCGCATTTGATTATCATGGCAGACTGTGAAATTAATCCTTCTAATGAAAAGAATATAATGCTACGAGTACTAAATAATTCAACGATGTAAGAGTTGAAAATGATGTTAAGAATAGTCATATTCAAAAAGCACTTCGTGAAGATCTAAATTTTGATACATAAAATGAAAACATTAATGTCGCCTGAGTACATATTATGATGAGAACCAACAAATTATGTAAAGTGACGTTAAGTTAATGTGACGAGCAACCTGGTTGCATGTCACATTAAATATAAATGACAAGACAGCTTAAGCCAAGTCCTTGGATATAATACACACGAAGACACGTACATGGAGGGAGGCAGCGTAATGAGATGTGCTAAAAATGAAAATGTTGCGTCCTAGAACATTTTGCCTCACTTTTTCCTCTTGCGTAGATCATAGCAAGCTGGGTTCTGTATAGTACTAAAACATTCCTACTGTTACATACTCGTACTACACGCACGGTAGTATCTTTTCTTACTTTTTGTTAAGTAATGAGACAAAAAAATTGTTCGTTCTCTGCCAAATGTCAAATAAAAGTCATTTTAATTGAAATATCAAACATAGAAAACAAATGTAGATAATTACGATTTACACATACAAAATTCTACTAATTTTATACCTGCTACGATTTTTTAGCAAACTGAAAGATTTGACCCAAAAAAAAGTTTCTATGTATATATTAAAATTGTCCGTTTGTTACAACTTTGTAATAAGCGCATCAAACTATTAAAGAAAGCATTAAAAAGATTAACGAACATATTATATATGTGCGTATTAAACAATAGGTATTAATAACGTGTTTGTTATCTGTATTACTAACGTAGGTATCTTTAGAGGTGAATACGTGGTAGGCCGGTATAGTTGCTACCGTATCCATAATATTAGTATGCAAAAAAGTAAATTAAAAAAACAAGGACTCGTGTTTCTAGAAATTCGTACTCCAGTAGTGTTCATTAAGCTTCAGGCTTTCAAAATAGTATGGAACGACAACAGCGAAACTTTAATAGATTTTACGCATGCATTGCAAATACTTGGCAACTTCTGTACAAAACCTTAAACTCGCACATGTCATTTATGACCCACAAATGGCAGTTAACTTCGGAATATGGGCACTAATTTAAGGGTTAATTGTCGGCCGAATGGACCGGCCGATGTAATGAATATAATGTTAGGACATTCTACCCGTCCCTTAGCTTTGCCGCTTTAACAGAAGCCTCTCACTTAATGGATTTATAATGTAACCCTAACTTGTACATTGTTTTCGGTGCCGTTACACATATCAACATGCTGTTATATTAATAAACAAACCCCAAAATAGCGAGCTAATTTTGTATAACTAGGGATGTTCATTAAATGTTTTAAGATAAACCATCCTTCCGAAAGTGAATTTATTTTACGAAACAGAGTGGTTTCTAAACGAAATTGTATCTTCTTTCCATTGTTTATTATCATTTTAGGCATTAGCTAAAGATAATCTTATTTAAGAATAAAATAATTCAGTTTCATTGATTTTATACTAGTAATATCGACATATATTTCTTAAAGATATAGCCTAGTAATAATTTGAAAATGATAAAAGCGCTCTTTCTAGAACAGTCGCGAATTTTAGTACCCAGAAAGCATTATAATTACACTAAGAGGTGTATAAAACGCCATATTTCGAGACCTAGCGGCCGACAATGGTAGACGGGGTAGGCTCAAGTGTTCACAAAGCAACACCCACAATTGACTGTGAAGTATCACACCGAGTGTACTCCTGTCACCGGCTGTAAGTGCATCTGTGAGAGCAGACCGTGTTTTGTACGTAAATATTGTGCCGCGAGTATCAGACGCAATGGCGTGGAAACAATGAAAATGTAGTGTAGACGATATCAGGTTCGATGATGTCTGAGTGCTGCTGAATTTTGAATTTGGATCGATATATAAACATTATGCATACATATTACGTTACCTACAATCATATTGTACGAACGTTTTCACTTAATAGTATATTTTTCTGTACACGTAAAATTTTATTTGAAATACACATACTTATTTATGATACTAATTTCTGTAATGTCTTTTAAACTGTACTAATATATACTAACCTGTTAGTATACCCTGGTATATTACTAATTATTACTAACTTATGGTATAATTAACAACGATTATTTGCTGAACTGACGCTTATCGTTCTACGGTGCTATTCGAAATTATTCGCACATGCAAATGGCGGAAGTGGCCAAATAATAAGATTCCAATTCAAATAAATGTATATTTATTTATAATTATAATTTATTAATTTATATTTATAGAAAGGGGCTACAGTTTTATAGATCTGAATTTATAGTAGGCACATTTCCTTCATCCTGCCAAGATGGCGCACGTCATAAATACATTAAGTGTTTGTTTGCTGTTTTCTTAATATAAAAAATATGTAAAGTTTCAAAATAATTATTGACGTGTTAAATGCTATATCGAGATAAATATATATAACATTTTTATTCATCAGCTAATTTGATGCTGGGCTTTCGTCTCGTCTCGCTTTAGGAAGGTGAACTATGGAATGGATGAGAAAAATACGAGATATTATAATGAGGTTTGCCTCCAGATTGCATTGCCTCTTAAAAAATGTAGCGGAGAAAACGGCAAGCTTTCTTTTATTCGAGAAATGTTCTTTACCTTTCGCATACCCTTATTTAATTCCACAGACGTTATAATCCTGTAATGTAAGTTACCCATTGTATTTGTGTAACTTTACCCGTCTATATTCACATAGTAATGGAATCAAAATAGAATGAAACAGCGTGCTCACCATTCTTACAACTTGCAACAAAATTTTCCCTTTTAAAAAACAAAAACAGAAAGCTAAATGTAATGTTGCCCGATACAACATTGCGCAATATTTCGCAGCCCAATTTGCCATGTAAATACGGGAACAGGTGAGCTAAAGGAAAAGTTGGAGAAAAGTTTGTGAAACTAAAAAATAAACAGACAGACGTGGTTCATTAGTCGACCGGGATAAAGTTTCCGGCTGCCCGATTCAAAACTGTGTACGACCGGTCTAAACTTTGTTATGCAAAAATAACTCACCTGACTTAGGCTGTCTCCTAGACTGCCGTCAGCGTCGACCGGTCGAAATAGTTGGCTGGGTTCTTTGAGTGGGAGGTCTCTAGCTCTCTGCTTCCGATCATGGGATTCTCTCATCGCTTGGTTTTGGAGTCTCTCGAAGAATTCCCGAGGTTTCATCGGTGGAGGTTCGTCGTCTGGAGGTGGCGGCGGCGGGGGTGGCAGCCGCGTACGCGGAGAGCTACGCAGCAGGGAACGTTCGTCATCCTCCGTAGATCGTTCATCGTGATCGGAGTCAGAACTGCGGCTGTCACGGCGCCTCACACCTTGGAGATGGGGCTCGAGGAATGTGGCATTTCTGAAACAAAGTTTATAAAACATTCTTATATCATTCTAGTCATTATATTTTTAACCTGTTAATATCTATACATAATTAAGATATTTTAGAGCTGAAATCATAATAAATGATTTCTCTATAAAAATATATTTAATATTATTATTAAATATACAATCGCACAACGCATTAACATAATATTCGTATAATGCTGCTTTTCTTAGTGCAAGGAACAATAAAGGACCGATAAAGTTGGGATACAATTATACAGCTATTCGATATCCCGGAACGACACAACATCGATGTACCCAGCACGCAGCCGCCGGTGCACGTGGGGCAGCTGACCAGACTAAAGGGACATTAACTAAGATTTATCTCGCAACACGGCACCCGCAGTATTAATTAAAAACCTTTACACGGCGCGAGTTTCCGAACGACGCCGTGTGTTTTGGACACAAGTGGCTATTACTTATTGTATTTGCGATATTTGCAACTCGCTACGTTCGGAAATTCTTTGGGAAAATCTTTATTTATTTGAACAAGTATTTATTGTTCAAATATATAAAGACCGGAATCATAATAAAGTTTGTAATCCCAGTTTATAACCCACGAAAGTTTAGATTTTAAAAAAGCTTTAAAATACATTGTTCGCTCGTAGTGACTCCGTCGCCGGGATGACACTCAATTTGCTTTAGACACGGCCGGCCACCGAAACCGAAGCGAATATTGCATGAGATAAAAGGGGAGAAGTTGTTTCAATATTAAAGTTTATAGCTTTTGACGTATAACTCGTATTGCTTCTATATTTTAATGCTAAATTTTAGAATACTTATGTGTGCATGTATAAAAAAATATTTATAATATATATGGAGAGCGTATTTCTAAAAAAAATTAAAACAATTGATAACCCATAATACAATTTTCAGTTAAAGTACTACTTATATATACAATATGATACACATTTGATACAAGTTAGGACTTCACACATGATTATTGAGTAATGTCCACACTAATAGCGATATGGCAACACTGATGAAAATTTACGAGTATGACAGACAATTTGTTTCAGACGCGGCCGGCCGCGGTTTAACGAGAATATCGTATGACGAGTCGGGGGAGGGTGAGGATGCTTTTTAATTAAAATCGGTTTGCTGTTGACAGGTCAGTTACGAAAGGCTAGTGAAGTGCAATGCGTACACTGTACGATGCTCCTGTAATATTTTCAGTCTTTCAGAGAATGGGATTAATAATTAAGATACAATTATTTTTTAATTAAGCATGAGACGATTATTAATTAAGAGCGTATATTCTTGTATACGTTATTCATAATGTTTATTATGAGACTATACTAATTTTTATTTCTTTACTACCTGAAAACACTATCGAGTGTTATATCATCGGACCTAAAATTACCATTCTTTGGCAGTCCACCTTTCGGCTTAATAGAGAAACATTAAAATTAATAGTTACATATATACGTGCACAACACATACAAAGTTAAATAAAAAGTTTGTCCTGAAAATATCATACCAAAAAAAGGGTTCATTCAATAAATCTGCTAGTTATTAGAACAGATAAATGTTAAATTTTCAGTCAAATCCTGGCACTGAGTTTTGAGAGGTACCTATACACTATCGACTGTGGGGGTCAAGACCTCATATATATATTATAAACATGAAACGGGTGATCGTTACAAAATCAATTTCGCTACACCTGTGACTAAGTGGGCGTCAAGTTATGACGTTTTAATTAATGACTTCAACCCGTCACGCGGCACCCCCTCGTTACCACCGGGATGTCGCGTCACGTGTTCCTGATTTGTCACTGGACACAAAGTATAAGGACTAGATTAATGTGTTCGGAGCACATGTGTATTAATAATATCTATTATATACCTATAATCGTATAGACATTACGGATTCGGAAGGAAGATTGGAAGCAATGGCGCCGATTAGGAGAGGCCTATGGATAATGTGGATATCCAAAGCCTGATGATGATGATACACATAACATGGTAAAACACCCTAAATATCTTCTTATTTTATAGCATTCATATTTATAGGTAGAAAACTTTTTTATCTCATCCATAAAATAATAGAACGCCTGTACTTTCCTGAAGGAGTAGGGCAAAAGAGTGTAGTAGGTACCTACCTGCTCCTAAATTTCACGTGTTGTGTTATACCTACGTCTCATGGAATAGGCGGTGACGTAGTGTCATGCACCGCCCACAAACCCCGAGTCCGCGCTACTGCTAGGAATTTCATGTTAGTAAAACCCAATAGTAGCTGACCTTGCGTTCGAACCCAAGATCTCTCGCATTTAAGCCTGCAACCACTCGAGTAACGAGCTCTTTTCGCGAATATAAACATTTTCTATGCAGCAGGTGGGCTGACCTAAGATGCAGATGACACTATAACACAAGGCATTGAACTTAGTCTTTTGTAATTATATTTGAGATTGTATTGTTTTCGACTGTACAGATAATCAAATATCAAATAAATATTATAATCACTATTTTATTAGTAATACGGTCATTGACGAAAATATAATCTACTCAAAGAGGTACTATTAGGTTTTGCTCATTTTGAACGTCATTTTAAGCGTTCAAAGCGAGTAATTTATGTCGTAAAAGTCTAAGAGGTAAGTAAATAGTTTCACATATTATAAAAAGTTCATATTTATCCCATATGTGCACACTCTATTTTCATAATATAGTTCACATTATTGTTTGTTACATTTTTGTTAAAAAGTAGACTTGACCACTGAACAAAGAAACAAAAGCAACTAGAAATTGAAATATAAAAATGTCAACTGTAATGTTACCAACACTTTTTATTACAAAAATTTTCAAATGAACACAGAAGAAAAAACAAAAGGCACACTAATTAAACAGTTCGAAGAGGGAAGCCCGTTGGGTTTTTTCATTATGGCAAAGTAGCAGGATTCTTCGCAATGTTTGCTCGCGGTTGTTTGTCATAGGCCGGCAACAACCCTAATGGTACTTTTGTTTTTCTTCATTTAGCCGCCCGAGGGCGCTGCTGTTGTTTTGCGACACAAAGGCATTCCTCCACACTAAGCTTCGGTTCATCTCATGTATGAGAATATACCGCGCAAGCTTATAATTCCCATCCCATCCAGTAGCCAGCGGTGTAGTCCAGCTAATTAAATACCATGTTATGTTTCGAGAACATTCTCCACTCAATATAGATAAGGCAGACTCGGGGGTTTTGTCGGGAACTAATAGCTCAGTATTTATGTTGCTATTACGAACCTTAAAAGTGTATTAATGCGGGCCATATTAGGATCAAAAACACACAAACCAAACAAAATTTGTCCAACAGCATAACAACATATTATATTGAGAAAATAACATATACGATTTAATAAGGAATACAATACAGAACTTAGCTAACAGGTTCTCAATTGTATCCTAGGTAAATAATCTCTTGAATCGTATATAGAACAAGGAAACAATAGAGTCCTTGTATCGTTTACAATGAGCGTTTGCGATTTCACCGACTTGTCTTAGAATTGATGCGATTTAGAGCATGATCCTCCTCGACCCGTATAACTGGACGTTCCACGGTTCCGTAGACATGTCTTAGGTTTTACGTTATCTTTACGCTAATATTATATGCAATTAAACTTCGTATCCCTTGTGTTAGGTTTAGAATTATTTGTATAAAATGTTTCAGTTTCATTGTTTCCAACAGAAGGACTTTGACTACACCTTACTACTACTTACTAATTTAAATTTTAAAAGCTCTGAAAAAGTGAATCTGTAAAGCTGGAAAAATATTAACATGTACCTATTTCATATAATTGCGTACACATTTTCTTATAATAGTTAGACGAAATACCTAAACATTGGCTACAAAAAAATGAATGAGGTGGTAACCCACCTCGATACATTTTAAAAATTGCATCGAAACTCTAAATTTTATGGCGACAACTTGAATCGTAACTGAAACGTTGAAAGCGTTCGTGCGTGAACTCGACGAGTGCATCTGTCACAAGCCGGGAGTAGGGTGGTGAAAGACGTGGTAGGTACGAGTAGGTAGCGCGGGTTTCGACTAATAAAGTAATACATAAGCATGTATATAAAGTAATACATAACCATATTTATTAAGTAATACATATCACTATATTAGATGTTGAGTTTTATTATCATGTTTTTTTATATATTTTATGTATTTTATGAATGGGGTTTTATAATCTAAATTCCAATATTGCAAGACGCAAGCAGTCTAATATTAAAATATCGAGCGGTTTTATAATATACCCATGGAAATAGTTTTATTATTTAAAAGGATTGATACCTGCTCCTTGTTGCTAATTTATACGTAATACGTTTTTATGTACATACTATATGATTAAGTGTTTCATTTATAATATAATTTTAAGCTAAGTTTTAGATACGAAAGACTACTGCAGTTTCATATAATAAGTCATAGCTGCTTCTTGCTTCCCATTTGTCATAAAATAAACTTCTTATCAAGTTCTCTTAAACCATTAATTTTTATCTACGTCTTCCTTACAACTCTCTCTCTACTTAACCCATATTGTACAGATATTTATTTGATTATGAGTCATACGAACATCTTAAGTCTCTTATAGCGATTGTATCAGCAACTATAATAATTTCCAGCTACCAGTATAAGTACTTACTAAATTGAATGGATCAGCAAGGTTCGCACCTACGTACGTACCCACGCTTCTTGTCTCCATCTAATAGCTGCTACATTATAGATTGAACGTTTGATTAAATGTACATTTAATATGCACTGGTAGTATTCGCGCTATGGCAGTGAGAAATACATTATTCATCGTAATTTGAAATGGATTTCACTAACAAAGACTGTTCTTAGTTTCTGTTACAGTATGTAATTATATTTAAATGTCTTTTTATATTGCCTTGTTGGTCGAGTGGTCCTGGTTCGATTTTCGGCTCGGGGATACTATTGGATTTTACTAACTTAGAGTTATTAGTAGAAATTTCTAGTAGTGGCTTGGAGTCTGGATATGTACCAGGTGTATAAGCTCACCATCTATTGAACATTGGGACCTAAACTTAACTGGTATACAGTGTGAGTGTACTACAATGCTCTGTCTACCACCTAGGGATTACAGCCGTAATGTTACATTTATATTTTCTGTAATAAAATATACTTTACAATATATATTTCGAAGTATAGAAAGCGAATGGCTTATAAATTATAATTATTTATCGCTATCGTATTGCTTGTTGAAGATATCTTTCTAGCCATGTCCATGTCATTTACTGATGAGTAAAGTTTGGAAGAGCCGAAGTTTGCTGAAGTGTCGACGACGAGCTTTCGAGCGTACAGATAACGACACTCGTGACACTTGGCTTCACTGCACCAATGAGCTGCACTTCATTACACCGAAGTTCTCATCGTGTAAGAGAGTTTGGGAATGGCACATTTTCAACAACTAATTTGGAATTGGTCTATTGTTAAGATAGTTTTGTATATAGTGTGATATAATATTTAAAAGCGATATACAAATTAAGACGGTATAGATATTCATACAATATGCCCCGCCTATTCTCACTTATTATTAACAATGAATTTCCGCAAAATACGTCTAACTTAATAACCTCATTAACATTTTAAAAAATTAAGGATTTTTTTCTTTAAACAGGTTTTGTAAGTAAAATAATGATGAATAAGATCCAAAGGATACGATATCATAAAGATGCTCGTAACTTGAGAAAGTTACGAGCATCTATGAGTATGAGAATACAAACTGCATTACTACTGAGCAACAAGTTGGACGATCATATAATTCGACACTTTCGTCTCTACGTAGAGTAAGAAATATTCCATGTTATCATGGTGAATAATGTAAACTTATTAACCTGAACAACGATTTTTATTAACAATTAACGATTTTTATTTTAGTGAAAATAGCAATGTAATTTTAGTTAATACTTTATTGAGAGTTTATAACTATTGGGAGTAGGAATGTAGTACACTCCTCTACCTACCCCTTTGGGGATTACACGTGTGATGATACTTTTTTTTACCTTTTCCTTTGATAATTTTTAACGATGTGTAAATAAGATTATAAAATGATTGACGTTTACGAAAATACTTTACATATAATAAAACATAAATCGTTGCGCATTTAGTGTTAAAATAAAAAAAATGTTTAAAATCTTAACAACACATACATATCTATGTGTGTGCGAAGTCCCTGAAGAGATGAAGATTATGGGAAGAATTTTGCATAAACATCATTAGAAAACCCATTTTTCCAGGGCTGTCATCTTAAGTATGCTTATGTATTTATGTACACAACAATATCGCGGAAAGCCCGACGTCTAGTGCTTCTTCACGTCAATGCACTGTAATAACGTCGTACATCAATGCACGTTAACCAGATTTCTCTAGAAAGCCTTATATAATATCTGTATGGCAGGACGCCTTCGCCTTTGCTAATACGATTATAAGTATGCCTAGGGTTGTCGAGTACGAAATAAATGTGTTTTAGAGTGAAATATACAATCTACCATTCCGCTCCAAGCAGTACTTCAATTTATTTGAAACTGTACTGGAATGTGCCTTATTTATTGTTGTTGTAGGATTATTTGTTTCCAATATTTAAATAAACAAATCTCAGAACGAAAATGATTAAGATAACAGCAGCAGCGGTCATCTGCTGCATTTCCACCTGTCAGTTCAGCAGAGCTTAGTTCAAAACCTTTATTTATAATTGTCGGCGTTTTAAAATCAATATTGAACACTGCAACGGCAAAAACATCGTGAAATTATTTGGACACCTTAGAGTTCCTCAAAATGTTTTAAAGAGCACAAAATCCGACATGAACATCCGGAAAATAGATAGTTCTATCATCTCGCTCATGTTATTGTTATGGACACATTAAAAGTTATAACCTAAGCATTTGTTTTGCAAATAAATCAAGAAATATACTACTCGCATTTGACAACCCTTAGGTTCGCTAGGATTTTCGCCGACGGGGGTGACAGTCGACTGGCGTCTGGGAACGTTTTAGCTTACCTACAAAATGGCACGTAAAATTAAATTGCGAGGTGCTAGGGCTCATTCATAATAATTTGTACACCGTCTCTCAGAGTTAATAGCGCCCAGGAAGTCTTCCATTAAAGGAGAATGGTAAATAAACTAAGTTTCATAGAATGTAAACTTATTGACTAAACAAAACATAATATATCTTTACTACAGCTGAGCACGTGTTCGCCACTGATATCTTGGTGGAATCCTGAAAAATTTTCTATTAGTAGTAATTGGAAGTTTTAAGGACATCTTTTACAGATGTTCAATTTCACAAAAAAATTCCAGTACTTACCCATTAAGACCTCTACAGACAACAAAATATGGAGAAAGTGTAGAGAATAACATTTAAAAAGCACATAACATTGTAGAACATGTATGTAGTGGAAATTGCATTTGCCTGGATCCTATCCGTGTAATGGGATAAAGGAATTGGATAATTGTATTATAGTGTATCGTTATTTACCTACTCGAGACTTTTAACGTTACAAATGCAGTACTTACTGATAACGAACTGTTTAAATTGGGCAATTACATTAGAAAGGGGGAAATTTAATTTATTAGTGGTCGTAAGAAGATCATTAATGCATTAGCCATAAAAATTAAAAATGTATATATTTAAGATATTAAAGTCTTTCTATTACAGGACTTGTTTTGTTATGAAAGATTAAAATAGCGATGAATGTGGTATAGGCACGTCTAGTCTGTAAGGATACGTGGTATTCGATGCTTTCGCCTACCCCGCAAGAAGTATGATGTGATGATACAATAATAATTAATCACAAACTTAGCACCTTTAAACAAACTTTGCCAATATAATCCAGCTAGGTTCATATAACATTTCTTAAAGCGCCAAGTTGAAGTTAATCCCCATGTTCATGTCTAGAGACCATAAATTCCGATTCTAATGGATTTTGAGTTTTAACCGCTTTCCGAAGTTAACATCCCTCAACCCCATTTGCCGCGACCGAGAAGCGAAGTTGAGACATGTATCTGTTTACATGTATACAAGTGTTATAACACAGAAGAGGCTCCTTAGGTCCTGAGTGGTTTCGAAACTATTCGAGACTGTTTATACAGTGTTTGAAACTGTTGGAGCCTAATTGAGTTTCCTCATGGAAAACAGAATGGATATTATTTGTAAAAAAACATACGTTTATCATTATCCTTTATGTCGTTCTACTGCTAGACACTGGTCCCCTTTTAGAAAGAGTAAGGCTAAGGGTATAAGATACTACGATAATGCTTGTAAGATGCGTGTTGGCTGACTTCATACGAATCAATCCGACAATAAAAATAAATAGTCCGACTATTATTTATTGCAGATAGGAATTAATAATATAGAATATTAATACTATCATACAGTATTCAATCACTACTGAATCTTCTTAACGTCTCAGAATGGAACATATAATGATGTGTATAATGTAGATATATCAAAGATGTATATCAGAAATGTATATCAAAGATGTATCTCAAAGACATAGCCAAGATATTTTCTCATACTCTAGATATACAACTTAGTTTTATAGGTATTTTTATTGAGACAGCTATTTTTTCTTCCAAATAACACACCTTAGCAACTGCGTCTTTCAAAGAAAAACCTACAAAAATATTACATGATTTTCATCAAAGCTTTTGCTCCGTCAGTTTATAATATTTGTGTCGAAAACTTACCTGAAACAACCGTCTCGTACTTGTCTCAGTTTACATAACTGAGTTGTTGCAAGTATTGGCAATATTTGTATAGAGTCAGAGGAAACGCTTTTAGCTGCGGACTCTCAGGGAACTTCCGGTGTCGGTAGAGATTGCAACAGTCTACTATGCATGTCTGCGGTTTAATGGATTCTGCATCGAAAGGTCACTAAACGAATTAATATCGTTGGATAAGAACACGTTGTGCAAATTGTTTCGTAATATCTTCTTGACGTTGAGCATTAGGAAAAAGTCACTATCGATATTGTGCAAATTAATGTTTTTAAATATATACATATGTACATATGTGTATATCTATTAAAATATGTTTATAAGTAAATCAGTAAGCTGTTGCCAATACGTAAGCAAGAAAACCGATTAAAAAATTACAGATCCGTCACTTGCTGTAACAGTAAAGGAAAACATCGTAAAAAATATGCACCCCGTAGAGCTTTCTATAATCCACTCTCAAAGATGCAAAGTCTGGCATCCTGCACTTGGTCGGCGTGGTAGACTATGGCCTTATTCTTTCACATATTGCGAGTAGACTCTTGACAAACAACTAAACGATAAAATGAGTTGATAATGACTGAATTTAAATTCGTCCATATTAAAATTCATTTTAACTATGTATAAATAAATCACATTAATTTCAACCACAAATTGTTTTATAACGCAGTTGGTTATTAATGTGACTGGCAGAGTGTAGCGGCACATGTTATTTATTCCTAAGGGATGGTCAAACATCAGTGAGTGACCTCAAACAATCCTAGTGGGTATTTACGAACGTTCAAACGGGGCAATTTAAAATATGGTTGACTGAATACCAATTTAGTACTTTCAATAAATAAAGTTACTGTGATATTTGATTCAGTCTCCAAAAACAGTGTGCATATATTTAGAGTTATAGACGTAAAATAGGCACATCAAGTCTGTAAAGATAGTGATATTTGTCAGTCAGAGCTCTCTGTTTACCTTGTAAGGGACCTGTCATGATCATATAATGTTTTTAATAATGTTAATTTTTAATGGTAATGTCGTGACACGTTCTATATTTGAATTATGTACTTTTCAAGCCCCTGTATTAGAATTATTGTTTTCTATTTCTAAATTCTAAATATAAAATCTGTATTTTTAAAGATATATTTACATTTACTATTTTTATCTTCAATGACACGTGAGGTCAAAAAAAATTTCATTTACCTGTATTTACATATCACGTACTCTCTCGTTATCATGTTGTAACGGAGCCTCGTTTGTTAATCGTGACACCTCATTAACCTTTTAAGTAATTTAAAGTAAGCCCTCTTATCGCTCCTATCCATTTACATTCCATTTCACATAGTTATTTAAGTATTTTTTTGTCGAAAAAGTAAATTTATGTAACCACTCGCCAAATAAGAGGGCAACACTTATCACTGTCAAAGCATAACGGTTAATCTGTTTAAGGGTAATGTCGCACCGCTCGCGAATAAGCGATAAATGGTTAATTGGTTGTTTATCGTTAAGTGGATTAATTGATTTCAACCTGTATAATTATATACCACTTCAATTAAAATAGGCATTAAAATGTATAAGGTTATGTGCTCTTTATATTGATTTGTCTGTTTTAAGAGTAAAGTTAGGGAGTGTTTTTGTCGTTCTGTTTAATATTAGTCACGCTAAGTTCCGCAAATAACATAAATTCGCAAGTTATCATCGTTACATTCGCTAGGATTACTGTGCAAATTGGCTTAACTGAACCCAATGGCAGCAAATAATTGGTTTTTGACACGTCGCACCAAATATAGTCTCGCAATTACAACTGCCCTTTGATAAATAATTTACATAATCTCCACTGAGTCCTTTTATATCACTCGATTGATGTGGCTTAAATAAGTTGGCACGAGACAAACACTTTGACATTATTGTTACTGGTTAGTAACAATAACGTCTACATCCGGTTACATGTGCCTAATACATTTACATAATGTGGCCCGTTGCGTACCCAATTGTAACTGATTATGTGACAATAAATACATACGTGTACATATGTACGAATATATCAGTCAGTGTCGCTATGTATGCGATTTGAAAGATTCGCATAACTTTCTAGCTAGACCCATATACTTTGGACCGATGATCTTAAGAAGGCGTTTGGTGGTGACTGGACGACATGTCCAGCGGTGGAACAGAAGGGGCTAACACGATGATGATAATGGTATACTTTCCACATGTTGATGGTCAGAAATTCCTTTTGTGACATTTGAATATGTTCGTACGTTTTATTAAAATTAGTATTTAATAATATGTAGTATACAGAAAAGATATAATAACATTGAGCGGTAACTGTTATCAAAGAAATGTATAGAAGAACAGCTGTGAGTGGATTTAGGATTCGAATAAATTGTATAAGGATAAATTGAATTGAATTGAGGATTAATATCAAATATATTATATAACAGAACTTAAATTCTATTTAAAAGTCGATACCAACCCAAAAAATTTAAATATTTTAGCAACGACCATCATTTTTTACGGTTTTTTTACTTCAACAGTAATATACTTTGCAATGCAGTAATGAAATACAATTATCAGCCGTTATAAAGATTGTAAATGGTCATTATTGTAAAGAGAAAGAAGCCTGTTAGGTTAGTTTCTATCATTAACAACAGGAAAATTTTGCTTTCTACAGGAAATGCATTCACAATGACAGGTTTCGATGTCAACCCGTGGTGTTGCCAGCTTGTAAATTGTGAGATACTTCAAACATTACCAGCGAGTGCACTATTTACGTATACATGTAATTATGTACAATTGTGATATGACAAAACCCCCTTTAGAAACGAAAATTATCTTCATATTTTTTAAAATGAAAATATATGTAGATACATTGAAACATGAAATATTTTTTGCTTGCAAGCAATTTCACAGTACATTTTATAGCGAGGACATTGTTTTAAAACGAAATAAAATATATTGTGGGAATATAAAACAAAAGGTATGCGAAAAATCGGGCGCAACCTCGTGCAACAACGCAAATTTTGTTTGACAGTAGGTTTGTGTATTATACCCTTCAAATTGGACGGAATGTTACACTTTTAAAATGATACTACCTATTTATACATATGTGTTAATCCATAAATCCACTTTTACCAAAAATATCACCATCTAGTCCGTGAGACTTAAAAGTACCCGGTGAAACGTGGAGGTGTAGTACACCCCTATGCCCACCCCTTCGGGGATTACAGGCGTGATGTAACGTTTTTTTTTATTCTCATATTCCGTAATTATTAACTGATCGATGATAACTTTGGTTAATCATTTTAAAAAGTATCAAGATTATTTACGCGTCAGATCGTACTAATGGACGTCAGTTCATCCCGACATAAACAGCACGTGGCAACGCTGTGGCAACAGTTTACAAGCTAAAATTGATTTTTCGAGCTGATATAGCGAATAATTATGCAAAAGCGCGACTTCGTAGCGTTCTTAATCCCGGGATTAGAGGGAAGAGGGCCGATCAAAGAGGAGCAAAACGGGAACATCCCTTTGGTTAATATATAATGAAGGTTTATTCCGAGCCTCGTGTTTACATTAATTTGGCGAATGTATAAATGTTTCACGAAACTTCCCGCCGGAGTCTGTTTCGTTTTTGTTTCATTTCGGGCAATTCTACGAGTATATTTTCGAAGTAAATAATTTTGAGTGGGACGTTGACTTTATATTGATCGAGATGTGATTTGCTAACTGTCTTATAACTTTTCAACAAGTAGTAGAATTTTAATTAATGGTCGACAATACTTTGGTTGTTTTGAAGAGAGATTCAGTTAATTGTAGGTTTCCGTACGTCACTTGTAGGTACATAGACTGTCTTCTCATTCTACCATCGATTCTGTTGGTCTTGGTGGACTGCTGGTCTTTTTTCATAAAGAAACGTTTTTAGATCTCACTTTGCCACGCTGTCCAAGGGCGGGCTAGTAAGCTTTATTAATACTTATTTATATTTTTGTTAAATACATACATAACATTGTCACACCTGTATTCCATATAGGCAGTGTGACTGAAGATCTCTTCCAACTATAGTCCTAAATCACTTGGCTAAATATAAACGTAACATCACGCCTGTAACCCCCAAAGGGGTAGGCAGAGGGGTGTACTACACCCCCACGTTTCAACAGTTACATTAAAGTCCTATGGAATAGGTGGTGAGCCTATTGCCATACACCGGGCACTGATCAAGACTCCGAGTCACTACTAGAAATTCTAAATTAGAAAAATCCAATAACATCCGACCCGGGATTTGGACCCAGGACCTCCCAGTCGGCAGTCGCGTTGCAACCGCTCGACCAACGAGCCAGTCGGGCTAAATAAAGTTTTTATGATAATCAACCAGGAAAAATTATGTAGGTAATTAGTGCTACATAAAAATATTACTATTTAAGACAAAGCGTTTGTTTAATACTCGTACAGATAAGCAAATGTTACTTTTTGACCCCGTTTGTAATTAAAAAGAAAAGTTAGAGAGGATAATGACATTGTAACTGAATGGGATAAATTTACTTTATCCGGTAGACTATACCCACAACGGCGTTGCGGATAACAGTTGCAACTTCATTGCTGCAATATGTCGACTCTACCCGCTGCAATAAGAACAATTCATCGAGTTAAATAGTACAGAAAAATAGAGTATCTACTATTAAGAATTAAAATGACTAACATATTTTTGTATTATACCAGGCATTAATAGGACATCAACTTGGGGGGGCATTAAATTACATGAAAGATATTATTACGTCTTCAAACAAATTCACCTATGAGAGGGTAAATGAATATTTTGTCTTTGTATATCCGAAATAAAAATAAAAAAAATTTAGCAGCAATTTCAATATAATGATTTTTATTGAGCGGCTTGTAAATGGCAGCACTAATAAACGGTTACCGTGGTGTAAGTTACGCAGAAGAATGTCGTTCAATAATCAGCTGGAACAGTGCCGAGAGGATCACTTACCTCTAAAATTGTTAGTTGCAAAAGTACGGTTACCTATAAAATAACAGAAGCATGCCGGCTGTAGAAGTGCGGTAGTCGTGACTTGATTACTACAATTTGTCTGCACGCCCGCTGCACTAAGCCATTCAAAGCCCCCACAATTTACTGTCCAATGTTCTGCAGCTAGTGTCCACTGACTTGAAAAATCGAGGGGAGCGGGAAATTTCAATACATGTGAATTATATATTGGGGAAGCTTGCGTTATTCAATAATATATCATCGCGTATCAGTCTCTTCCGGGGTAGGCAGAGAACACCGAGTGCTAAATATCCCTAGCCTTACATAATTACGGAACATTTATCAGATTCATATCTGTCTTCATACGTGTACACCGGTTAAGGAAATTTAACAAAACAACCAATATTTATACATAAATAGAACTGTAGGTATAAACATTTTGTTTTTCAAAGGAAGCGGGAATAGAATAATAAACTAGCTAAAATCGTTCTTAAGAAAAACACACGCAGACAGCAGCGCAAACAGAATAAAACAAATGCTCGTTAAGAGAAACTACAAAATGAAGATTTACTTTTACAAGAAAAAGTTCTTTAAGACGCTAAATATACTAGATTTTGTAGTAGATCTTTACGGGTTGAAGGCCTTTATTTTGGCTAAAATGAAGGACGTTTCATACAAATAAATAATTATTCTTCATTTGATTTGCGGAGACGGCGACTAAGTCATTGGGTAATTTTATGATAATACGAATGTAGATACATTTACCTACATATTACAATTAGATAATTTTTTATCGTTAAACCTCAAAACAAATAAATGTATGTATATATTTAAGTAACCACGCATTCATCTGGTTAAAATCACCTTGTACATTATGTTTACATGTAAGCTATTGTATGTGTGATAAGTGCTAATCTCATTTTATGTACCTATATTTTCAAATTACCAATCGTTGAAAACGTTATGAATAAATAAATAGAATGTAACGTATTAAACATTAAAGGTTTACGTAAAAAGAACCCGAAGTTAAGTGAAAAAATCCGAAATAGGTAGTAGAGACAGCCATGAATGAAGCAGAGATATATTTAAAAAGCGACGTTATTATCCGCCGTCACGTGCACAGCTATAATGACGATAATTGGACGCGTCGAGAACGCTGGGGACTTGTTTGTTTTGTTACGCTCTAGTTTACAATACATGTCATGTACCCACTCGTGAGGGATTTAACTTAAAAGCATAAATTACTCATCAATTAAAATGAAGTGATATTTCAAAGGAGATAGATAGGAAAATTCTGTAAAATATACACGTGAGCAAATATATCCACTATGTATTAAATTTATTAACAAAAAAAATCTGGAAAATACACGTACTTAAAATATGACTTAACTAATAATAAAATGAATTTATGTTAATCCAATAGATATAGATGTCGAAAATTTTGGTACACATTTACAGTCACTCAAAACTAAGTAAATCCCACGAATGCTTGCGATTATACATGTCGTCCCCAATTGTTAAAATAAAACACAGAATATCCGTGGAAATGTGAAAAACTTTCAAGACATTTAAATCTATTCGTCTGAAACTTTAGGGTGAACCATTGCACTTCTGTATACGTACTCGTAGATCAAAGAGGATCGTTTGCGTTTGTGTTAGTCAATAATAGTTCTTAAGGTTACGAAATAAAAGTTAAAGGGGAATTTGAAGTAATCTTGTTGGAGAGACATCGGAGAAGCGTCATGGGCCAGTGCTCAGAGCGTTTACGAAACGTTTTATTGAAGCAATAAGTACTTACTTGCCGTTGATCGGACAATAGGCGCACTAAGTCCCACAAATCGTTAACGAGGCGGGAGTCAATTCAATTACTGGTCGACTACGATTATGCTTCGCATTTTATACTTATTATCATCAATTTTCTCATCGATCGATCGATATTCTCATCGGTTCTCCTATACTTATTTTGTTCTATTATTTGTAAGAAATTAGAAGGATTAATTAAAGGAATTACAATGTTCTTCATTCGTCAAAAATTTGTTTATAAAATGACCTGTAACATTGTTCTTTACTCCAAGCTGGTAATAAATTTGCATTTCGCAGAAGAACGGGGTTAAAAATTTACATATTCCTTCTCAAGACCGTCCACATATCTAAAATATTATAATTTAAAACTAAGACCTGCTGCTGGCTCGTGAACTATTTTTACATTCACTATATTAAAATTCTTGAGAGCTTTATGCATATTTCAAAACTAACCACATTCTACTTCATTGCATATTTTGCATAGTACAATGTATTTTAAAATAAAATGGTTTCCGCTGTTATATCATCACTATATCATCACGCTAGTCTCCCACAGCGTAAACAGAGAACATCGATTGCCCAATCCCTGCAGATCGGACTAAAATTTTACAATATGAGTACCACTATGGATTGGTTTTTTCCAATTTGTTCGGCCTATTTGTAATAAAGTTTTATGTATACCTTCGCTTCCCAAACGATACGTGGTTTATCGTTCCTTTTATTAAAACTGCTTTGTTCCCACAAGAAACCGGATAAATAAGTCCGTAGGCAAATGTTACAGCCAAACGTGTTGTGTGAACTCGCAAATTTGCAATATCGAAATTGTGCCATTTGTAGCACATGTGGACCTATTGTCTGACTCAACCGCTAAATAGATCTAGATCAGACACGTTTAGACTGATTTATTGCGTACTATTCGCCGTAACACAAGATGCGTTTGTAAATTTCGGATATTGTCTTTGATAATTTGGCGACAACGGTGTTGTTTGACGGTGTGTAATAACTTGGAGGTTGAATAATTAGCGGTGCAAACTGTAATACTAAAAGAACATAAAAAAAAAAATTAAACTTTTATCGTTTGTTCCATGCAAATGAACAAGAACAAAAACACCCACACGTTTTCGTCGAATATGATGCAATTGATTCACAATTGGGTTTGTTTATATCACTCACGTGCCTGATAAGTTCACTTAATTGTGATCAACGAATCCATTCAATGATGAGACATGTATTACGACACGACCGTAGACATTATTTACTTTACAGTAATTTAATTCTTATGTAACTTACCACATATTATGTATGTGTATATGGATGGGTAATTCATTACCCTTCTTCCGTCAAATAATGTGTTACTTATGTTCTTAACATACAACATATTATTAGCATGTCTTATAATCTTATATTTCCGAGCATTTACACAGTTACCATTGGCCCTCGCATCTGACGTGATGAAGTATTAACAGTAAAAGGGCACCAATACGATGAAGATTTTCCCAGCCTAAAATATTATCTCGTACAATTACTTATAATAATTAATCATTCCACTGATAGGATAGAGGCGAAGGGCTAAAATAATATATATATATTATTTTATATGCTCTCTCGTTTCGAAGCAATTCTGGAACTATTCAGGCCAGATATTCGTTGGAGTTGGGGGAGCATCAACTATTTTCCTTATAGTTGACCCCTATTCAGGTATCGACGCGGCGTTTGGCAGGTGAACAATGACGTGATGGAGGCACACGGGTCGATGAATCGCAACATTATGGCAGTCTCGCATTGACAATTTATAGCCCAATGAACTTATTAAACGATCGAGAATGTCTTCGTATACATTTACTTCGTGTTTACTTTATGAAGACATCGGTATCAACCATTTTATCGTTTCACAGTTGAAGACGGATCTCAGAATAAGAAGAATTTAGAAATATGTC
>DWME01000300.1:0-36956 GCA_018244795.1 Parelbella ahira ahira | reverse complement strand
TCGTCTAATGTCTTGACTAATACGTTATAAATTTAAAGGTTTCAATAGATCCTTTCATATTTAAGTATACTAACTATTTGGTAATGTCAACATAGGATAAATTAGAAAGTATCTCGTTTGTTCTGTTTTAGTAATAATAGGAATAATATCTGCGGACAATCCTACAAATAGCTATCTGTTCTCAAACAAAGTCTGTGATGTCATAAGACAGTTTATAAAGTGTATATGTCAATATACGTAAAAAAATATAAATTAGTTCTTTATTCTTTTATATAACAAGTTATCGTTCAAATTTCGTGGCTCCTTTGGAACCTTAAACCTTCAGACTGGTAGTGACAGCAGGTAAGTGGTCACCGTCGCCTATGGACATTTGCAACACCCAGTGGCTAATGCTTTTTGGGCTTTGAAGGAGAGCTCTCTTTGAGCTTTTCTTGAAGAACCCCATGTCATAATGCTCCAAAAAAATCTCGGATGCTAGCTCATTCCACGAAAACGATCATATGTCTAAATTCAACGAGCGGTATAGTATATTTTTGATTAAGACCATTCAAAAACTGACCCTGTATATATGTGGTAAGTCTGTAACATAAAAACTAAAAAAAATATCGTGTACGCAGTGGACTGGTGAAATAACATAGTTCTTCCAGCAATGTCTATGTCCTATTATTCTAAGCCTAGCGTTAGAACGTGTTTCCAATGAAATATCAACATGTACGCTTGTGTTCTTTTATAACTATTTTATTTTCTGTAGGTATTTATATATATGAGTATATAATATATGTAAACCAAGAATGTATATTGCTAATAATGATATCGCAATTTTGAGGCATAAATTCATATTTATATACAAATTATGTTATATAAAAGGGAAACAATAGACAAGTACCAATGTACGTGAGAAAACTAGTTTTTAAAATATTTCAAGTTGTTCTAGTAGTTTTTTTTTTCTTTAATAAGCAAGGCTTAAGTCTGTCACGTTGACTCAGTACGGGTTGGCAGACTTCATATGCATTAGGAAATACTATGGAATAATCTTAAATGTATGACTGGGTTGTTGGTCAAGTGTTTGCAAGCGCGACTGCCGATCGGGAGTCCCGGTTTTAAATCCCGTGTCGGGTACTATTAGATTTTTTTAATTTAGAATTTCTAGTAGTGTCTCGGAGTCTGGATCTGTGCCTGGTGTATGGAAATAAACTCTCCATCATCTCCATGGGACGTAAACGTAACTAGTGAAACGTGGGAGTGTACTACACTTATTTGCCTATCTCCTCGAGGCTTACAAGCGTGATCTTACGTTTTTTTCTAAGATGTGTAGCATTTCTGGCGTTATGAGTGCAACATGTACTTATAATTTTAAAATCGTATTCAACTTATTCTGGCATTCCTTCAGATTGAGAGGCTTGAATTTAAAACACAATAATATCAATGCCTTTCTAACAGTAAACAAAAATATTAAATAATATTTTTTCAGTTTCGTCTTACAGAATACTAAATGTATTTCTATACCATTATTTTACAGAAATTACATTTGATCGAAATTTTCAATTACTCTTAAATATATCTCCAAAAAAGATCTGTATGATGTACAAAAACAACTAATCTAGTATATTTTATCTGAGATATTTTTCCTCTGATCTATTTTTCTTATATTTTATATTGGAACAAAATTGTAATTTAGCTCTATCTCGTGGGATATCAAATATTTACGTTTGTTTTACGGCGCAATCTCTTGGTCCTGACGTGGTCGCGGATCGCAAGAGATGTGCCCAATGATAAACACTATCGGACCGTTGGATGGGAGGCTGCAAGTGGCTTTACGTAGCATTTCTACGACCCGGAGGACACGTAAATATTCAGCTTTAGTATCTTTATAGCTCTAGTACAGTTATTCATTTTTATTGCTGTTGATAAGCCTTGTAGGGCCTTTAAAATAATTCAAAAAATATTTCTGCTTATTAGCAGTTAGTTTACCTTATTGTAGACTAATTGACGTCATCAGCAGTGCGGTGTGTAGTGACCTTTATGTCAGTGGTTGACGTATCTGGTTGGACTTTATCTCCCCTCGTGATGTAAATTGGTAAATATATAGCTGAGTTTAATAGTGTAGTATTTTAGGACGCCCAAGGGATGAAATAGGACTCACGTTTAATACTGAAACGTTAATGTAATTGTGTCCTATTTCATTCCACCTACGACACGACTTCTCATTATATTCCTATTCAATATATGTACATAGTATCATATTGATTGGTGAATTTTCGGAGAAATCAAATTTTCCGCGTAAAATTGTGCGATTTCTTTTGTTTGTGTCATGAATTATTTGCATATTGACGATGTCACCGGCCGTCGCGAGTTGCCGTCGTTAGAAATAATAAAATTCTTGAGGCTATTTGGCTAAATACCGTATTAAAATACAATCACCTACAATTTTCCTTGTTCACGCCTATTAACTTAAACGGTTCAAATAACAATATAATGTTAGAACAGTTTAATTACTGTATATGTTCTGTGTTTGTTACCCCTTCAGCTCAACGTGTTATTTTGTGTTTCAATTACAGTGTTGTACGAGATTTTCTGTAAACTTTTGTACAACTAGAAAAATTTGCTAATGGTATATTGTACCGAGGGTCAATAATTTTCGTTTTGCTCGGAACATTAAAAGCTATTTTTTAATTGCTTTCTTCTTACGTTTTTCTTAAGCTCTTACATTGGTCAAATTTGAATAATATAACTGCTCAATTGTGGGAGAATACTACACTTCTTTGTTTACCCCTTTGGGGAACCGCCAGCGTGATGTTATGTTATTGGCTGACAAGTTTACAAATTATTATACCTTTCTAAGATTATAACGCGGTGGTGTATAGCGGTGGCGGTGAACGCTTCGTTCATTCATTTTTTTTTATAGTCAACCTAGAACTAGGTTACAAAGGGTGTAATGTCTATTGAAGTTCTCCATCGATGAACTGATGATAAAAGTAAAAATAGATAGCAGGTGCAACAAAGTCATTGGCAACATTTTGTCATTTAACAGATATCCCTATAAGAATCTTTCTTCTATGAAGTTTAGTTGTATAGTAAAAGTATGTATGTTTTTGTATAGCTTTGATTGGCGCTATCGCGTCTGAGCACGATAATTGACTCAACGTTTAACTTCGCTAATTTGTTTAAACGTCTCATTTAACTCACTCACTTCCCAGCTTGTTATTGCATAATACGTCCATTTAAATTTTAGTCAATACTGCCGTTAATTATAATTAATTTGAAATTTTCTTCAAAATCATCTTCATCGTTATCAGCCCGTCATCGTCCACTACTGGATCCAATTGCACGCCACTAATCTCGATTTGGATCATTTGGATCTAATGTTACAAACTTTGCCGATAGTATAAAAGGGGCAGGTAAAAAGAAGAAAATAGGAATGTGCTTGGGACTAACTACAAGTATATTTTTATACTTCTGTATAAATTATAAAAAGTAGATGATAAATTATTGTACATTGTATAGTAATTTCTTATAGTGAACCTGGTGAAACGGCTCGTAGTTTCACATTTTACAATCGATTTGATGATTATAGTTCTGCACCATTAATGTCAGTGAAGAGTGTATTAAAAAGAATACGATATGAGAAGTCACTTTATTTAATTACGCAGTTAAACGACGCTATTACGACATGATAAAGTGACGATATGACATGAGAAAAGTAGTACTTTGTAATATTTAATTCTTCTTAAAGATCGATAACATATTAATATACATACATACATACAGCAGATTCCATAAAACTCTATTAGCATGTTTAAAAACTATTATTTCACTAAAGTAACCATTCATGTATGTCGCAAGGTGCTTCATCAATTCGTCATTCTATACGATATGAAAATACACCCTCTTCGAGATTCACTCTAAAAAGCACTTAGCGACAAATGTGCGACAATAACAAAAACTATGTGTAGAGTATTATTTTATTAGGTATGCAAGAGCAAGAGCCGACCCGCGACCTCTGGGCCGCTCGCTTGGCGCCTTGCTCGCTGCGGCGGCCATAAATCCTAGCGCGGACACTTTTTTCCCCAGCTCACATAATAAGTTTGGGGAAATCCGGACACGAGTAACCACGATCGTAAAATATTTTGAGATGAAAGAAATGTCTTGTATATAATTGGCAAATGCTTCTGTAGCAGTTTATTTGGGTTTTCGTAGCAAGTAGATACGCGTAGATGCGCTACACGTAGCACGTTTAGCTTGTTTTTGAACCTGGGTCTCTAAATTAATAACATATCTACTCATATATAGGTATGAGTTAGCAAGCACTTCTGTAGCAACGAAAACCGAAGTACGGTTTTCGTTGCTAGTACACACGCGTAGATGCGCTACGCGTAGCAATATAAGCTATACGTAGCACATGTAGGTTATGTTTGAACTTGTAACGGAGAAGGATTTTGGTCTTATACATTCGTCACGTTGTCGTACTTTCTAGAAGTTGACATCTGTGAAGCGTAGAATATAAAGTCATTTTTATCTTAAACAGATTTGGATTACCTAATCTACCTATATCATTTACATTTCAAAGTACTTAGTAATTTTTGCATTAATTATTGTTTGTTGATAAACAAGTTAATATTATGCTGATAAAATGTTTATTAATAAAAATATGAAGAAAAGTTATAATATCATTTTAGAGTCCCAGAAGTTTCACGAATGCTCGAGTCGCGATAAATTGTCTAGCTGTCACTTTATGCCTAGAGTATACAAGATATTATTTAGTTGTTTCAACTAGGTTACAGAAAGAATATAATTTATATTGCGAGTTATTATTTGAGCGAGAAATTGAACCGGCGTGTGATTATGAAGTGAGCGGTTAATGTAAATTACGTCAGGTTTGTAAGTATGCATAAGCACATCTGTTTTCTGTCAATACAATAATTGACTGGGCGTGACAATATAACAATGATACATAGATAAAAGCTATTTTAATAGAACGTAAATCCTATCTTGAGTCTCGAAATGTGGAATTTTCGAGGTCAAAAGTAAATGTAGCACTCATAATTATATAAGCATGAACCAAGTTGAAACACTCGTACTTTAAAACAAGTGTATTATTTCTTTCACAAGATGCATACACGAACTGTTTTGTGAGAGAAATGAGTGTAACTTGTGAGATTTGTAAGCTTTTTAAAAATGAAGTGAATTTTAAGCTGATAAAAATGCTTCGCGCTTAAATTTATTAAAAACGGTGTCCTAATTACTCGGTCGCTCCCAAACTAACGCCGACGCTGCGGTTTTTACCTCTCGTTTCGTTAACGTCAGCGATTCATTTTAGTCAGAGTGGTAATTTCATGTTTAAACTTTCAACTTTTAAATATACATTTCTTAACGCCGTAGCTGTTTCATTCTATTGCTAACCCTTTAAATAAGCAATTCTGAATTTACGTTAAAGTTTAAGCAATTATTCCTTTCGATAATATTGTAGTTGAGGATGAGATCCAGCTCAGTGGCGTGCCATTGGAGAGGCCTATGCTCAACCGTGGACGAGTCTAGGCTGATAATGATGATGATGATTAATTGTGTCCGTAGCTTGTTAAAAAATCACAATCTAAATGACCATCATCTATTCATTAGTCTTTAGAGGTTCACTGCAGGGCATTGGGCCTTTTGAATCTAGCTGCATCCAGCAGTTTTCTTAAGATCATCAGAACCTCTGGAAGAAGGTCCTATGTGTCTTTTACCAAGTTCAACCTTATCTTTACTTTTTGCCCAATAATGTCCAAATGACTGCAATTAAATGATAATTTAGGAAGCATCCGTTGCGATCGCAACTCGTGGAACTCCTACTTTCGGATCCGGTCCGCCGGCCTCTTGTTTGTCGCCTCACGTTTTTGATTTAACTTTTTTCCAAAGGCCCACGACCGACTTATTGCGTCGATAATCTCCGGGCATAAATCCGGGATGTGTTGACGCATTTTGGGGCCCCTTTTTTCATACACCCCCATGTTGGAGGAAATGCGTGAAAATCTTTCATTTGGCACCGCGTTCCGCTTACGCGTTTCTCCTCTTTTTTTTCTATTCATCGCTTTTTTATAGCGCGAGTGTGTTTCGCAAACAAATGCCGTTTTGTTTATCATTTCTCTCTTGGAATTAAATAAAAGAGAGGCTCTTTTACGGGCAGTAAAGTCCGTTACGACCGGGTTGAAAGTGAATCAATAAAGGAAATTTTGAAATAAACTGACCGATATTGTGATAGATATAAAAATATAGCGCTCAACTTTATATTAAACCATAAAATACCGAAGGAGATTTAGTTGAGGGGACTCCGAACTCCTTCCTCTAACACAAGCTGCTAACTTGAGAAAGCATAAAATCAGTGACAAAAATTTGATGATGATGTTTAAAATTGAGGTAGCCATAGAAATATATGGCAGTATAGCTATGTGTAAAATTTATCTAGTTTCCTTTTAGGGCATTTGTTCTAGTTATTTAACAATGTATAAAATTCCAAATTATAACGCTAATGTGTACGTAGAATGCAATTATATGTATTTTGTAAACTAAAAGCTGCTTGCCTCGTTGGCCGTATGGTTGCAAACACGACTGCTAATAAAGAGGTTTTAGGTTCGATCACTAGGTCGGGCAAAGTACTATTGGGTTTTCCTATCTGGTATTCCCGATACTAGCTCTTAATCTGGCTTTGTGCCCGGTGTGGGAATATAATAGGCTTACTACGGGACATTTAACATAACTATTGTAATGTGGAATCGGTGTACTCCTCTGCCTACCCTTTCTAGGGAATCCAAGCGTAAGGAAAACAAGTATTCGGTAAGTTCTGTAAAGTCCCACTTGTAGTAATTAGTTGGTAATACGATACATTCATATTTCACAAAACCTGTTTTTACTGTCACAGTATAATTCATTATTAAAAATATTTAAAATATATAAGACAATTTTTTATACATATTTAATTTTTTAAATATAAATTATTATTAAAAATTATTGAACTAAATCTTAATGAATTAATCTTAATGAAGCTATTTTAGGTGCAAACAGAACGAATAATTTTGGATATGTACTTACAGGATGTCCTTACTACGTATTTACTGTGTATATGTACAGTATATAGGTAGATACTTAAGGTGCGTATAGTAAAGTGTGTTGATACACCCCACCCTTTACTATACGCAAACAAATATCACTTCGGAAGAATTTCTACTTAAAAGAACTTAGCGAATAAACGAACTCTGAGACTTACACAACAATACGACGATGTGTATCATAAATATCAACAGTAAATAATGGAGTACATTGAGAATTTCAACACGAGTTACATAAAAGCTTTCGGCCATCAAAACGCGTACCTGTTTTCGTAATCTTAAGCGAAGGGGAAAGAAGGCTTACAATAAAAAATAAAAAAAATGTTGTTGTTTTCAATATAAATGACGTTATATAAAAATCCACAGTTGTAGTTACCCAATCCCCCCCCCTCCCTCCTCGTTCCACTGGAGGAGATTTCAAGGTCGTGAAGGCCGTCTATGGATTGGCGTTCGCTTAGCATGTACCACACGTTTTGCTTTTTTTTGGAGCACGTGTCTCTGAAATGCAATAAGGGGGAGTTTATTGTGATCAAATGGATCAGTTAACCTCTGCGAGCGACATTATATTGTTACGTGAATTTGTGGTGATTCTCTCTATGTCTGGCTCGCATTGTAAATGTGTTGTATAGGTGTAGTACCTACAAGCTCGCGGCGCGAAATTCCTACTGAATCATTTGTATACATTTTTTATGAACAGCGCACACTGAGCTGTTGTGATGTCGCGAAAATATCATGCTAGTATAAATACGAACTGTAGGTACCTAAATAGAGGTACCTAGGTAGATTCATTGAAAGGGGCAGGAGTTGTAAACAAACATTAGGTTGCAATGTACATTTATTTCCGAGATTTATAACATGAAAAGGCATGGTAAACAGACAGACGGCCCACCTGATGGTAAGTGGTTACCGTCGTATAGAGATATTTGCAACATTTGCAAACATCAACGGTGCAATAAATGTTGAAAAAGAACCGTAGTCATTCGCGTAATTAATTTCCACAAGAGTCCCAGATGACGTTTCACGGATAATACAATAAATGACCAACAATATCAATGAATTGCATACATTTACTGGAAAACATCAACGGGATTAACATAAATGATTCGCATATAATAAGATGAACGGTTTGCGAATGAAACCACACAAGGTATTTATTTAAATCACCAGTAATATCCACCGAACTCCCGGATATAATCAACTGGGAATAATATATTGGGCGCGTAAAATTCGTATCGTTTATCAATAAGTTGATTTTGGGGCGTGATTTTATGAATATTAATTCGTACATCAGTGAACATAAGTGTGTGCGTTGACATCGCAAATTATATGTAGAATTGAGGAATACGTAGCGTTTGAATGTCTACGCGTATTTATATGTCTTCGAGGTGTCAGGTATTAGGAAGATGGCTGAATTCTTATAGGTCTTGTTATCAACATTAGCAATCCTTCTATCGTTCCACTTGAATTTCCACACAGTTCTTCTCTCAGACGGCTAGCTGCTACATTTGGGTTAAATATGAAAACCGTCAGTGGTTTAAATTGTTATCATTCTATACAAAAATGTCGCCGCGCGGCAATGCTTGTGTTAGCCAGTAGTGGTGTCATTCGCGAGAACTCCGCGCCCGGCGTTACTTTGCTCCACAGATAGTTTCGCGATCTGCCATCTCGTTAGGGCTGCGAGCGCTCGGCCGCGCCAGGGCTGGCAGCGCATCGCGAACAAAGCATCACCGAGGCGTAATCAAATAAGACGAGAGTCTGGAAGTAGATTAAAAAAATATCCGGTCGCGTTCCAATCGTATTATTTCACGTAAAAACTCCCGAATAAAATATGGCGTCCATTGAATATTCAGCGGCGCCGGATTAAAATAATATTTCACGGAGGTTTTCAGGAAATTAAATTCTCTATTGTTTTTGTCACGCCCATACAAAGTAGCGAACATTCATCGTTGGATCGCTGAGGAGTTATATGTCCGCCATTAATCTTGGGCTTATAATTTAATACAATTTTCGTCCTTCTTTTTCGATGATTTGTAGGTGTGATGGTTGGAACAGATATATCCACAAATGAAATCGCTTATAGAATATCGACGAGAATTTTGGCATTAACCATGTTCATAGTTACATTGTATGTACCAATATATACATAAATCAAACTAAATTTAATTACTTTAAATTCAAAACAGAAATTTTCCATTTATTATCTGTAAAACTTGTAACAAAATTATTTAGTGGAATATTTGTCTAATAATTAGGTTGAGGTAAACGCTCAGAGTATCGAAAGGTACGCTACGCTTCATACGCGAATGTTTCGAGATAGTTTAGGAAAATCTGTATTACATTTTTAACATGTTCCCTTTGTTGACCTGTCTCATCGACGTTGTATAAACGAGATATGACAATGAGCGATGACAATAATATTCGTCCGTAATTATATACTACTATTGATATTAGTAATACTGTCGACAATATTAAGATTGCTAAATATATTTTACGTTAATCTCGGACATCTATTTGGAAAGGTAAAAGTATTCGGCAGGCGGTGTTTTTACCTACCCCATAAGAGACCGAGCGTGATATGCGACATGGTATGATAATAATATATATGTAGATAGACTTGTATTCCAACCTACTCTAATATTAATATATAATTTCATCGCTCATCATAGCCGTTACTGTACAGCTATGAAACATGTATATTGTCACGATGTTCTCAGATTAGTTGCCCTCTAAACATTCCTCGAAACTATTTAATGAGTGTTCAGCGTGTAATTATAAGATTAAGATAACAAGCCAATCAAAATACTCGTTAGTGATTCTGATACTCTTGTGGTGCTCGCTGCGGTTAACGAAGCGGATGTAACAGTGGGAAAATTAAGCCCACGTTTGGGGTTTAGCTGTCTTTGTGGCTGTAACTCCCACGCGTATGTGGGCTACCATCCAGTCTTAATAAGTAATTAATTAAAAACATAAGACTTAGAAAACTGAAGATTCAAGTACAAGTACGTTTGGGCATTTAACCAACGCTTGAGACACAAGACTTTATAATATAGGTATCCCAAGTTGCTCTTCGTAGGTAGGTGTCTGATATCTTAATCTACATGTACCACCGACTGACTGACTCATCCCTAGATCGCCGACACTGTACATATGCCCGATTGACTTAAAATTTGGCATAGTTACTCATTTCAGGACCTAGACGTTCATTAAAAACGGATTTTACGATAATCCTATTCCAAACGATAATCTTCTACAAAATTAATTTTTCGCCTCCAATCACCCTTTCCCTCTCCTTGCCGCCCCCCCCCGTTGCATACTCGGTCTTTTCTCCGCTTCCTCTAGCTTTTCTTTTTTTTTGTAAATAGCATAATCTTATTATTTCGACAATATACCACAGCCAACCACCCTATACTCACCTACAGCTAGTTACGTACACTAGAACCGTGAATGTGATAGAAATTTTGGCATATTATATGACATTGGATCTAAATGTCTTTCGATTGTGGTAACTGCTGGGGCATTCTGCAAATCTATTTGCTAATTCAACAACAAAACAAAAATGTAACTGAACAGGACCGTATAAGCAGTTCGTAACCGCCAGCGCTCCGGGAATACAATCCTCTGTTTGATCGGAGCTTAAATGGTTGCTACATAAAGCTATATAATTCCAGCTAAATAGCCGCCATTAATTACTGCGCAGTAAACAAGCTCGGAATAAACTCTCATCAACAAGCGAGCGATGAAATTTTACATGTTTTGTTCATATTGTTTTAGAATGTTAACTATACATATACACACAGCATCGTGCGCGTGAGGTGTTGCTTATTTCCTACGTCGATGCGGCATAGTGCATCGAAGATACTGGTGGAGATGGAAGAACGTATTCAGTTTAACGTTATGATAGCATCTAACATCACCAGAAAATGCAAAGAAACTTGTGGACTTCATAAGTGAAAAGATAAATCATGATTTGCACATACATATTTAATGACAAATTTAATCTTTGGGAAAGGAAGAAAGAGAAAGTATTTTGATATATAACACATAATTTTTCATGTAATGGAAACTATATTTGCCTTCTATAGAAAAAAAAGCATATTTGTCTAAATATAATTCTTTTTTATTTTAAGCGTTGAAATAATGAAAGTACATAGGTCCATAACATTGTCCACGAAACGTGCCTTTGTGCGTCATTAACACATAAAATCCAACAATACAATTTACAACGTATTATATATATGTGTATAGTTTGATGTCGTTCATGATAAGCCCACATCGCGTAGCTTACGGCTGTTCAAAGCAAACGAAAACTTAGCCGGTCAAAGGGAGTGTTACAAAAATAGCGGTGAAATTATATCGTGATATTTCAGTGTAAACAATGAGTTAGATACCAGAATTATGTTTTTACACGCATACCTAAAACAGGTCATACAGTGAGATTTGGTCGTGGCGCGGGCGGTTTGAAAAATTCACAATTGCGAATTGCAAGATATGAATTTTCATGTTTAACACGGCATGCGGATAATTACCATGTACATATACAAATATTACAATATATGAATTTTCGTATTTAACGCTACATGTGTATAAAAGTTATAGTGTACAAACACGTATAAATATCACAAAATATGAATTTTGACGTTTAACGGGTCATGCATACAAATATTAGGATATACAAATATTACATACAAAATGAAAATTTTTATGTTCAACGGATTATATTGAAGTTGATGTTGTTACCTGCCTAGCTATGCTACATCTCTTTCAGCCAGGATTGACAGGAAGATAGTGTTACCACGCATTGTAAATATGCCCTTGTATCCATCTAGGTGGAGTGACGATATACGCAAAGTGGCTGGCAGTGGTTGGATGCGAAGAGCTGAAGATCGAGTTCAGTGGCGTGCCATTGGTGAGGCCTATGTCCAGCAGTGGACGGGAGTACGCTGATAATGATGATGGCCTTGTAAAGGTCGTCGCGTGTACAGGTGTAGGGGCGAACACTGATAGGATTTATGCAATTTTTTTTTTATCAACCCTCCGAAACACCAATGATAAAACATTATTAAATAGTAAATATACATACATACATACACGAGTTACACAAGCTTATTAAGATATTGACTCATTTTTTAACGTTTTTAAAGAGCAAATTTGATGACAAAGTTTAACTTATGATATCTTAAATGTTGTTATCTCTCATATACATGGTCACCTCTATTATTATAAGCTCAATATCTCGCTAGAATACATATTACTTAATCTATTAATTCATATCACGTACAATGTGGGAGGTATGCAATAAAATCACTATAATTGACCGAAACGGCTTACTATATTGATTTCAAATTCATCGATTTGCATGTGATTTCAACAAAATGAACTTAATTGTGTTTTATTCCATATATGTTTAGCCACCCACGGTTTTAGGGTATATACACACTACACTTGAAGCATTGTTTTGAATAGATTCGAGTGTTACGTGTTATTAGTTAATTTTAAGAATATGTACATCTTAGAATATTTTGGCCTAACTTCTGAGACGTCCTGGTAAAAAAAAATAATATATTATTACGAGTATAATTATACTTTACTAAGATATATACTCGTACCTTTAATACGACAAGTTCAGTTTTTTTAACAGCGAAAGGTTTCAACTTTCGACAATTATAGCGACATGTCAATGTAAACTGTATTGAATTTAAGAAATTAAATAAACAAAACTATAGCTCGAGGTATTTTCTGTTTAAAATCGATGGAGTGCTGAATTTTCTAGATTACAATAATTGATGGCTTTACTTTTTTCAGTTAAAGTTCGTGGACTGAAATATGCCTTGGATTTTAATAGGATTTTTCCGCTCTATAATGTACATAATAGGCAAAATGCCTTAGCAAAATTTTGATAGTTCCTTTATCGGACAATGCGATTGCTTGATCTAAATGCACAGAGATTATTGCTTTTCATGTTCATGGTTTCTGATGGATTCAAGTTATTAGCGAAAAATGACGCCTGCATTTAACATCGTCTGGTATTTTTTTTTAATTTGGAATTAGTTCTATACACACATATATGTATGTTATTTTTTATAACATCGGCTCACTATTAATATATTTATAGTCTGTTATAAATAATTCTTAAAAATGAGGATATAACGTTCATGTTGTTCGAAAAATCAATAATTTTACGGCACTACATTAAAAATAATGTTATCTCCACATATGAAACAATAAAAAAATATAATGAAGATTCCATAAAACCAGTTCATTCGGTCTACTAGTGTTGCCATTAGCATAAGCGGGTGATAAATTATTATTAAGACAAATCGTTATTAAGTAACTCGAACCGAGATAAAAATCTATGGAATTTGCAATAATATGTCAGAGATAATTAATTATTTACATCTTTGTTTCTCCCGCGTCATAATGTATTCAATAGTGGCGCGATACCGGATATAAGTATTTATTGATATCATAAAAATATACCAAGAATTTGATAATTTTAACATCGTTGTTCGTTTCTGTAGATTTAGTGTTTTCGATATTAATCTAATGTCCGTTTCATGAAAGATTCGAACATGGGATATTACCAATAAATTATACACATATTATTGAAATAGATCGTGAGGGAACATGGCACCTTACGGTTGGTCTTTAAGTTCTCTCGGGCTTGATGTCTGTCAACCCACACTTGGCAAGCGTGGCAGGCTCTGGTCTTAACTCTTTTAATTCTGAAAGAAGACCAGCATCTAACAATGTAATCATTAAACTATTAATGATGATAATGGGGTATGATGTGTAATGTTGTCTTTATCCAAGTCTGACGTGTTAATAGGGACACATGTTAACGTTATAAGAACCTAGTTTTAGATGGTACAAGTAACATTTTATTTTTAATCATTAAATTGATATTTGTTAGGCAAGCTGCTACCATAGGTCACACTATTGCTTTCCATTAAGCAAGAATATAGCCAAGTATTGGCCCGTTCTAAATAAAAAAAATAAAAAAACATACCTGTATGAAAATTAAATTTTAAAAGTGGAATGCCGTAGCTGAATCAAGTGGACTAGACGCCCGTACAATGTTTACAACTGCTCGGGCGCAGTAGCTAACGGCTTCGTCAAGAAATTTTCAAGTTTCTTTAGTGGAAATTTCAAATTAACATACACAGGTATTTGACACGTCACAACTAGAGACAAGTCCGCAATGCAGACGAATCTATTGGTCAAGGTTCTAAATGAATATTCAGATTACCAGTCTTCCATGTTCTGTGTGCACAACCCAAATGTTAGAAACTTATTTCATATACATACTCTTGTTTAAAAGAGCAATGTATTCAATAGTTGTTATTTCTTAAAGCTAAATATTCGAAAAATATATATTTTGACGTAGTTTTATAATGTTTGGTGTAGTGATTACCATCTCAGTGTGCTTTGCGCAAATTGTTGGGTTCGATTCTTTACTTTGTACTTGTTCTGGGCTTGACTTTTGTGTTCTTTTTCTGTTTCTGTAGTAACTATGCTGTTAGAAATTTTAAAGCGACTTTTGTTATTATTGATTAAAGAATACTGTTCTATAGTACTAAAAATAGCCAATCAATGAACAAACGTATAGGACTTACACTGGCGCAATCGCTTATGGGGTTCTATGACGTAAGATATTTTTGCAATGTGTTTTTGCTAGCTTCGAATAAAGGGCAGTTTAAGATTTATGTTTGTTTCAGATTATGCTAAATAAAATCTAAAGGGCATTTAGTATAAAGCCTAACTAAAAAGTAAAATATATGAAAAGTACCTACTGGCTAGTTTAACCAGAAGTACATACAGTTCGGCTAAACATTTAAAAAAGTTTCAGCTTAAACACTGCATACTAATAAAAGTATATAAAGAGTTGAACACGATTAGGCATTAAATAAATCCTAGTACCTCCAAACTTAGGGTTACACACAATGTTACAAAAGAAGAAATAAAAAAATAATGAAGGGTGTATTCATTTAAGTTATGTAACGTTAAACTACATTTTCTTCAGCGATTATTTCGACGATAGAATAATAACCAGCGTTACGTTATTCCAAAATTTTCATTAATTTTCAAATCGTGCAGAAAGACCGCTAAATGCTTACACATACAGTTGAACAATAAATTGAAGGTTGTTGCACTGGTAGCGCGCAAATTAACCATTTTCAGTCCAATATCGAAGGGGTCAGTGTGAAACTGGTAACACATTGAAGCGGCTTCTAATATCAATTGGATTAATTCGGTGACCTCAACCTCATTTGAGCGCATTCACCCACTTTCAGCAGGCGAGCGTGTTGCGCGAATTCAACACTTATAGGCCGATTTCATCGCTGATAAGGGTGATGGAGCGTTGTGCCCAGAGTGATGTTCAAAAAACATACATACATATTTTCACGCCAAGTCCCTCATGGGATAAGTAGAGAGCAATAAGTAATAAATAAATGGTTAATATAAGTACCATTTTTGTTACACGCGGGAATCAATTCGTGTCTTTGTCTATGTCTTTCAATATGACGTTTGAAAATTGGTGCATTCAAATTGAAAGATAAATTGAAAAATTGTTGTTATAAAAATAATTTTTCAATTAATTTAAGGGCATCTGTCGAATTTGTTCTCATATCATCAATCCACATTCGAATATTGACGGAGTGTTACAAGAGATTTCCTATAATATATTTCTAAATTGATTTTTTGTCAATAACCTTTAAACTTGCGTTAATAAAGCAATGATAACATTTTGTGTTTGTTTTACGGTTACATAAAAATCTACGATTAACAATAAATATCATACAATTTTCATATTTACTTCAGCCGCGATTCATAGAATTTCAATAAAAACCATAAAAACACCGTAACAAAGACATGCTAAAAGAACGTACTGATGTTAAGCGAAGCAACTTCAAACACGTATATTATGCTAAACACGTGTCCTATAGACCTGATAATTGGGAGGGGAAAACATCTGACGCATTACATACGTCAGCGTTGATGAAAATAAAGATTATCATTTTAGTAGCCAGACTTAATGACTGCTCCTCGCGAGATAAAATACCATAATGATGACTCCGTGTTATCTTGATCCATTGTATTGTTCGGAGAAAATCGTGACACCGCGTACATTTGACACTGCGGCGACATGAATTAATGATGATGTGTGAATAATTAATTAGTCACATTTGCGTTGTAATAACAGTTTTTAGAAAACGAACGTCTAACGTAAGAAGACGGATTTTGACAGTATTGCATAACTTTGTATGAAATGTAGATGATAATCGCATTCACATTGATAGAGTATGATGTTAAGAACCTGTACTATTAAGACGTTCATTGAACATACAGTCCAAATATCTAATGAACATGTTCATGTTTCTTCATTAGTACGCTCTATTTAGAGAACATTTTAGTGTTTGGAAAATAAAATATTCAAATTCAAATGTCATTTATTCAAAATTGGTTCAATAGAACACTATTTGCACGTCAAAATGAAACTACCAGGGTAATATTAGGGTATATATTTAGGAATATTTGGGATAAGTTACGTTTGAAACTTAATCAGTAAATTCAGATGTTGGAAAATTTTAGTTAATTTGTACAGGAGCAAAGGCAGTGGAAATTCTTTATTCAATACTCCTTTCAACGGGAGTACCTTTTAAAGAAATCAATGAAGTATCTATATAAAAAAATACACGAATGATTCTACTTGAAGTTACGAGGCGTTACAAAAACAACGTTTAATCGTCAAATACAAAACATTGGGTATACCTACTCATAAATAATTTAAAAAAAATATTTTTAACAGTAACATAGAAAAATAACATTGAGTCTAAATTTTGTGAATGTTAAGTCTACATGTTTCGAAATTATTGATTGTAATTAAGTAAAATAAAAAATAACAAAAAAAAATCTAAATTAGGAAGCGTTCAAAAATAACGTTCAATAGTAGAACAAAAAACATCGGCCATCGAGAGCGCAAAGTGAGAATGATGGCAACACAGCGGCACTTGACCGAAAGTGTCTGAGATACTCGAGATACGTCTTCAGTTAGAACTGGGTTACAGTTCGTTCAGGACGATTCTATGTCAAGCGCCCTTATCGCCATGCCTATTGTACGCTATTGCACTTTTGATTGTATTAACCAACTTGTTGTTCGAAATTTGAATTACAATCTTCCGTTCGTGTTGTAACAATGTTATGTATTATCATCTGCTTGTCTTATTTCACTGTTCGACATATGCCTTGTTTGTGGTTTATGCCCATAATCCCCACGCTGGACATGCAGGTTAAGGATTGAATGTATCTATATATCTGTAGTTATATGTTGTTGCTTGAATTGTTCATAGAGTCATGTAAATAGGGTGAAATCATTATAGAAATCTAGGTAACATTGCAAATGACTGTAACCGACGGTAAAAAAGTTGTGAGCTCTTAATTTTACAACCTTTTTTAGATTTTTATTGATTGATAAGCATCAACACTTGCCGTTCGATATGAGTACCGTCTCCGTACGGTAAGAAAACTTAACGTCTTTTTTAATACTAAAACTAAATAAAAAAGTCAGGTTTTCCAAAGTTTATAAGTTATATTAGTGGACCATCAATACACCTGTCAATCCATATTTTCGCAAAATATATTGCGAAAATTAAAAAAAACATAAAATTAAAATAAAACACCCTATTTTACTAACCGTACTAAACGATAATTACAGTTAATTATTTATTTGTTACTAGTCGCAGTATAAAGAGTTTTTGTTCTCAGAGAACGAGTTGACAATGTTGCAATCTCTCAAATAAAATGGTCCATTTGACATGTTCTTGGAACATTCGTATCGGCGATTGCACTTTTGTATGTCACAATAATAACCGTCTTGCAGTTTCGTAAAATTAGTTTTAATTTGTGAGAGAACTTTCCATGAGTTTCGATTACACAGCCGTTAAAACGTTAGATAACAACTGATGGGTTCCGGCTTGAAACTTGAGACGGCCCACATACGATCACAGAAATTTTCACCAAATTTATATTTGAGCATTTAACACGTTCCATATTTAAAATTATTCGGCTTTTGAATTATTTGATTTTAGAATTATTCAATTTTAAAGGTATTCAATTTTAATTATGTGATCTTTTGGCGCCATTTTGTTAATTTTCATAAATACTTTCATAAATAGTAAATAATAAAACGCTAACTCGTAAATGGATGTTCGAACTATAAGAACAATTGCTTGTTAGAAGCGAAAATTTGTTAGTTACTTGTTTAAAATTATACCTTATTCAAAATTATTCAATTTGAATTAAGAGTCAGCTTCGTGTCATTCCGTTAATGAACGCATGCATAACACAGTACATAATAAACCGTTGATTAACTCGTCAATGGCTGTTCGAACTATAAGAACACAAGTGTTTGTTAGAAGTGAAAATTTGTTAGTTGTTTCTTGTTTTACTCGAACTGAGCCTTTATTTACAAGAGCATGTGAAATTGTTAAACACATGTATGCAAATAGGTTAAGTTAAAGCACGCTCTAACTATGCGGTTCTGTTATAATCGCACGATAATATCTCTTGACATTTCCCGCATATGCGTCACTTTCATTGCTCAGTGCCATTTTATCACAAGCGAGTAATTATATATTTTGCAGCCCGTAAACCAGTCGATTCCAGCAAATATGCAAGTACTGTGAGAGAGATAATAAATATGTACACCTACAATGCTTGTTAGGCGTTCGACTCCTGGTAATTCAGATAAACATCACAGATATCTTCACGCCTACAAGTTTAACGGGTGGCGATGTGTTTGCGTATTATAATCGCTGAGGAAAAAGATAGTTAAACGCAGCTATATTTAGACGGCTCAAACATAGTACGAATGGAATTTCAATCCGTGTATTAAAGTTTGCTTTTCCTAATTTCAACAATTTACAGTTGACTCAAGGTATTAGTGGGCGAAGGAAATGTGGATATACTCGTATGTTACAATGGTTCAGTATTAAAGAGTTATATTGTATTACGTGGTGATGGTAAAAGCGTGAAAAGTTATACTTATATGGCAACACATATTTAGAACCTTTGCTGACGTCTCAGTGGTGTTGCAAATTTAGGCTAAATCGAGTGAGATGTGTTACTTTCTGTACAATACCAATTGAGGGATTATTTGGGCTGTGTTTAAAACTTGAAGAAGATAACGAGAGCTCTCTTTTAGAGACGGGAAAGCATTCACCGAAGTAGGTTAGGTAACCGTAAGCGATGAATATAATTTTCCATATAATCGTCTGTGTGTCTTTTCGTATTTTATAGAAAAAACGGTCCTCTCAAATAATTTATAAACTGTTGCAGATCATAAAATACTTCTGAGTTAAACACTACACGTTTTCGCATATTCAAAAGTCATTTAATTTCCGCATATAAAGTCGTACACCGCAAACCTGATGGAAATCGGGATCCACGCAACAGCTCTCAGTGTTTATTTGTACGAGCTGCCCCGTTCCTGTTCCGAGAGGCCGACAATAGACGTACCCTCGCACATTGCTTTATAAATAAACTTCATGCACGTCACATACGTGAGTACAATTAAATTGTATGCCGGCCAAGAGACTCGAAGTGTTTATCGATTTGAGATTTTCCTTTAATGTATTTGTCTGTTTTTACTGAACGAGTGGGTGTACTGGTGGCCCTCCTGCGAGACTTGTGCTGCATTCACATGCGGGTTTGCCGGCATTGCGATTGTCATTTGTTTGGTTTAGTTCATATTTCTTCACTGTATAAAAGAGGTTGCGTGCTATTAGAGAGGTCTATGTCCAGCGGTGAACGGGAGTAGGCTGATGTGTGTATGTATGTATGTAGAAATCTGTACTACGAGCTTTAGATAAATGACTGTGTAACGAATATTGAAATCAAGGTTTAATAAAAGGTTTTTAGTAAGCCGTACACTTTAAGATGGTATTAAATAAAATTTTGCTTCGGTACATAACATTTAATTAGGAAAGTTAGTTTTTATATTACTTATTCTTACGTGCATTTATAAATAGTAATTCTCTGTACTAATTTTGTAAAAATTATTTACGCTGTTTTAAAAATATCTGCAAACCAACATTGATAATACTACCAATATGTATATACATATATGGATTTACTTATTGTTGTAGTGCATAGAGTCGCGAACCCGCGACGTACGCGGCAGGGAATCCAAGCTGAGTCTTGCGGTTTCCACTAAAGAAGTCCAAGTAATTGTTCTGGCGTGTGGTCGCGCGGTGCCATCCTAATGACCATATTTTCTTCCTCTGATACCTCGAACCTTGATTGTGTCGGTCAAATGGCACGTTCTATTATGAAATCGCCGCACTCTCGATTAGCATGTTTGCAGTTTCAAAACTAAATTCTTTCTTAATCAAATTCCTGAGGATTTCACGACTCGCGCGCTTAAACACGAGCCCGCTTCATATTCGTACACCAATCGCCTTGTGCAATGAAATGACAAAGACATACAAACCTATGTCTGTTTGTAGCAAACGTTCTTTGACTAACATTGAGCCGGACATACAATAACACAATAGCGAGTACCTCAGCGTGTTGACATTGCTCATTTCGGGATAATAAAATCTACCAATATTTTGCCAGCTCGAAGGATAATGCAGTTTATGTAAGCGGGGATCTTTAACGAATGTCAATGTCGAGTGTCCTAATGATGATGCGGACGACCGCCAATATATTTTATAATAATAAATTAAATACCAAATCCATACAAACGTTCGCAAACAAACAGCTACTTACAAGATGTGTGTATACATATGTAGCACGGTATGTAATTACATAATGTTCTTTTCACATATATCAATGTTTGCACGACAATTGTAAAAACATGATTTTACATAAATATAATATGGCGCTTGTAAAAAAATTTCAAATACAAATACTCGAACGGTGTATCTACGTGAGTTTGCATTAATTAGATGAGTCTGAGAAACAAACGGTTGGATGTAGTTGGGAAAATTCCAGACAACAAATTTTAAACAGCTGGCTCGCAAGTACCTATGTACGTACGGTGAAACGATGCCATGTGGTCGTATAAAATATGAATTATAAGCCGCTGGTTTATTGACAAGTGCGTGTTAAATGCATCTTCTTAATAGATACAGATATTCCTCATAGTGTTATGTTGGTAATATTTTATAAGTATTTAGAAAATTATGAATAAATAGACTGTCTTGTTGGTCGGGCGGTTGAAAGCAGGTCTACTAATCGAGCAGTAATGGGCTTGATCCCCGGGTCTACTATTGGATTTTTCTACCTTGAAATTTCCGGCAGTTTGGAGTCTGCATTTATGTCCGGCGCATGCTAATTGGCTCAGTAACTAGTCCTTAGCGGGACGTAAACGTTGCTGATGAAACGTGTACTACACTCCTCTGCCTACTTATTAGAGGATTACAGGCGTGACGTTACGTTTTATGAATAAATAGAATTCAATTTCGTAACACGGTATGTACTTTCCAGTCTACCCCAAGTCGGTATATTGTCGATTCACAAACATGTTTACCTTTCGAATACTTGAGTATGCGTACACTGCTTTAATCGCATCGATGTCGTCGAACTCTCGAACGAGGAGAATAAAAGGTGCTAATGCAGAATTGGAGGGTAAAAAATAATTAACGTTAAAGCTTATTGTTTACATTTTAACCCTCACTTAACCTGTTCCACTGAAAAATTGACCAAGCAGTATTTAACATAATTGTTGGCAATTTTTGTATAACAAAGAAACTAGATCAGTAAATCTAAGATTTCTTCCATTTTGCATAATTCGTCACTATATATAGTAATATTGTATATTGTTAATTTCTTTTTGTTATCTGGTTTAAGCAGGCCCGTTATGGGTTAAACAGAGAGTAAATTTGATTTTTTAATGTCCTCATAAGTTTATACAACAAATATTTTTTCTTTCGAAATATCTCCAAAAACAAAGGAAGTTGAGGACCGTCAGAGAAGTTCCAATCGGAGTGCAGTACTCAAAGAAAGGTCGGATGCACTCGAGTGTTTTATGGCATATCTATATTTGCAGAGTGGTTTTGCAGTGGTGCTAAGGCATCCACTCTACAAACATTGGCCAGCTTAGGGCACCACAGTACATGGGTTTTGACTTAACACATCAATCTGAAGGAAATTGCCGAAAAACAGACAACTGGGGAAGCAACTTGATACTGGCAGAAGTATTGATAAATAAATTGCAAACGGAACTTACCGTTTGAAGTCTAACTTAGCGGAAAGTAGTTCTGAAAGCTACAATAGGTCGCTATTCGTTGCTATTAGTTTATCTGTGTTTTTTAATAGTATTATAAAATGATTATTTCATATTATTTTGATTGCACTGTCATGTCTGTCACACTCGTTATATCTAATTTGGATCTGTTTCGATCATAGAATAAAAGTATCGACCTTCTTGAATTCAACGCCTTGGCATGATGACTTTCAAAAGCTCTGAGTCCCTATTAGTCCTGCTGGAGATATAGGATGGGTACTTCCTTTATTTAAAGACTATTAGTATTTACTGGCAGTCTAGTATTCTTAAATGATAGAGATTATTCATTTAATTTAATTAAATAATTACTGTATAAAATTGAATATATAAATATTGCTGATGTCAATAACTTACTCAAGGTGAGAAGACATCGGTAGTGTTTTATAAATCTTTAAGGATAAATTACACACCAAAAACTGTGGATGGGAAAATCACAACTTTAATGTGATATTAATGGAATTTCTGTACATGGATATAATAGTCAAATTTTGTAATGTTTTCCACTACAGAAACTGTTGATCTTGACCCTATAACCAGTGTGAATGCTCCATCAGTTATAATCATTTAGTCCGTACGTTAATACGATTAACAGTTTTACGAACACCTATGAGCAATTGCAATGAGTAAGCTGCGTCGGTAACACGCTAACTGTTTGATAAGCGGATTGTTCTTTTGCTTTGTTAAGGAGACTGAGATTTTAATCGCACACTCAGATTTCACAGTGTAACTGGCTGAGTAATATTTGCTTTAACCCGTTAAATCGCTGAATGAAAAAAAAATTACTTGTTATAAATGCGCGGTAATTTCATTGCTTAGAACGGTTTGTCTATGGTTCTTATCTAGCATTAGCCTTAATAAGCTACTTGTATAAATTTAAAAAATGAATGCGACCGCCCATCATTGAGTGATGAATACGAATAGAGTTAAGTGCGATGGTCCTAGATCTTTAAAACGGTTTCATAATACAATTAGAATTAATTGGTAATACGCTCGGCTTGTTATTGTAGATTGGAAGTGATTGATGAGCATTGAGCTGCTAATAAAAATTCGAGTGTTATGCACAAACAGCTTACAACATAATTTCTTACGAGTATATGTACATATATCGGCACCGTTATCAACTTTCGTCACTCCGATTAATGACGGCTTCGTCATAATTTAAAATACTGTTATGACCTCAGTAAGCTTTAGTAATGGCATTCGTCACTATTTTCTTTCACTAATGTTTATTTTATTCTCAATATTGTTAGTGATCGGGTTAATCATTTTAACTGTCATTTCTATGCATTTTAGTGTTATATTTCGTAAATAGAAATCTTAGGAGAGTGGTGATTTAATGTTATTGTTTAATTATAACAGTACTGTTATTTTTTATTCGTGCTTTGATTGTCCAAATACGTAACAAACCGTTACTTTCTGTTATTTATTAACTTTTATATCAGTTATAGATTTTATTTCCGAAGAAAAAGTCTATTCATGAGGTTTATCCTGCTATTGGATTGTAAAGTTATCTGTGAAGTTACAAATGAACTTTCAGTAGTAAAAGCTTACTGGAAATTGGGACACCACTAAGTTCATTGACCTCACGATGGTTGACCACATGACAGCCAATGTCGTCACGATGCGTCTGGGTTTCTACTATCGTACACTCCACACTATCTTCCTTTACTACTGGGCCACAGACTAAAACAACTATTTATTTTTCACTTCGTATCGACAGTAGGATGAATATTTTCATTTGGTTCAATCTTCAATGTATTCGTTATTTAATTGTACTGTGTAATGTTATTTATGAATATGGATTTATGCAATACTGTTATGTGTGACTTAATTGGTATCATGCATTGATATTATTTTTAAATGTCTGTGGGAATCCCTACGGGGCTGTAATAAATGTAATAAAACATATCTAAGTAGATATAATATTGTTACAGATCTAAATGGCTTTAAATAATGATACTGTCACTTACTTTAAATAATCCACTCACTGAAGCTTGAAGACCTAGCAATCAAATCGCGAACAAAGCTGTCACTAGGCTAGTGTTGCCAGAAATTGTTTGTTACAGTTTTAATTACCCAATATTCGTGGAATTGTTTTTATTCGTCCTGCGTGTAAATGTTAGATATTGCCAATAAGCGTGGAGTCGTCTGTTAATCGTGAAATTTAATAGATGATAGGTATATGATAAGACGCAATAAACACTATTTTATTATCGATCTACAGGGGATTTAAACTGTAAGCTTATCGTTAGTCAAGGAGGCGAACGTATAAATAATCAACATTATTGTAACATCGTGATATTAATAAATGTCAGTTTCTTTCTTCTTCTTCTATTTAGACAAAGTGTGTGGCAAAAATTTAGAATTTTATTCCTTATTTTTATAGTGAGAAAGAGAGAGAAATAGAGTTGGGTCAGCTGTCACTTCGCATACTACCATGTCGATCGCCTACAGAGGATTTATAAACAGTTTGCTAATAGAAATTCGCAAATACCGATGCCGTCATATGCACTTTTTTCGTTGACGCAGCGTTAAAAATATACAGCAATACTTATCAGTGTATATTGAATTAACATTCAATGGAGTAGGAAGTGTGTTGCGATATCCGATAATGTATTTCGGCAGACGGCGTTAAGACGCGTCGCGGCGTATACATATATATTTGCAATATCGAAATGTCGTTATCGCTTTATTGATACTGAATATTGGCGCCAGGTATAATGAGCGTAGCGATAACAAATTGTGGAGATATAATACGTACATGTTGAGAGATAAAATGATAAATATAAAATGTTGATGAATACTTACCTACGGCGCGAACGTGTGAAAACGATAAGATTGTTGCTGCTAACACGGCTTATTGAAAATTGTTCGTTTTCTTGTTTTTGTAAGTACTAGAAACATTGGTTTTTTGTTCTAATATATAGGTACGTAAGGTGTTTGCTTTTTTTGCGTTTAACTTTTTTATATATTGTCTTAAGGCTAAGTGTTTTATGGGGTTGGCAAAGAGCACCGAGTCCCAGATATCTCTAGTCTTATAGATTAAACGTGCTTCTGTTAATTTTTATGTTTACGTCGGTTTCAAAGAGTCAAATATAAGTGTGTGTATTATCATGTGGCTTATTACTATTATATATAATATATTACCGTCTCCAATAACTTACATAATGTATAAAGAATATAAAGACTTTTCCAATAAAATACCAATTGAGACATTATATATGAGAACGCACGCAAATAAAGTGTATATAAAACTGGGCAACACTGCATATGATACCAAGATCAGCGCTTAAATACTGGCTGCTTACACGGTAATTATCAATTTATGCTAAATAGGAAGAAACGGAAAACATTAACAATTAAAAATAAAGTTGATTCAAACAAGTATAACTTGAATCGGTAAGCCGCGGCGAAAGTATTGACAATTCACTGAGTATAGTCTGATGAGTAATTCAATACGTTCTCGCTTGTGTATGAAGTTGTTTTTAGTATTTGGACTATTGTACTATTGTACTAGAATATGCTCCTCCAACAACCATACAAGTATTACATGCTTTCATGTCAAGTAGTGTACAAATGGTTTACACAAAAGGAACAAATGAATGACAGCAATGAAAAAATTGTTGTCGCTTAAAATTCATGACTTTCTTGTTACGTTTGGGACGTGCTAAACTGATAATCGAATATTTTGTGAGCATTACGAGCAAGGAAGTAGTTCTTCCTACTTTGAAATTTAACGCAACGGATTGTAGACGGAAATTGACAATTATCGTCAACATCATTAAAATTATCATTCCACCATTTGACACCGGTCTTATCTGAGAATAAGACGAGTTATTATTAGTATTACAATATCACGCCAGTTCCCTTACGGGTAAGGCAGAGAGCACAAAGTGCTACATACATATCTCTATCGTTATAGACCTAATCTGCGTCATACTCATCACTATTTTCATACACGATTGCGAAGAGTAGTGATATTGATATACATAGTAAGTAGGGAACAAAATGTTACATCAGTCCACACATATACATATAAAGTTGCCGTAGTTGTGTTGACCGACTGGCGCCTCGCGTATGTAATTGTTCGAACAAACAGATATGTACACAGCGTCGAGACGCCTGATTTACTAATGTATCTAGTTTTAGCACTCACACAAAATACGAGTGGATTATCCGCGAAAACATTTCAATTAGGTAGATTTTTTGCCAGTTGCCAATTCTGTGTCGTATGACACCATCCAGGGTATCCTGGATTATCCTTTTCAATCTCAGAAAAGAACAGTTTTTACAGTGAACCAGTTGATGATGATGTTAATGATGATGTTGACGATGATGATGTTGATAACGATGTTGATGATGATGTTGATGATGATGTTGTTGTTGTTGATGATGATAATTCTGTGCATAATAATTAAGTTAACGAGTTACGAAACACGGCATGAAAGATAATAATGAAAAATTATCGTCATCTCTTTTTTAATTAAGAAAAAAAAACGGGCAGGCAGCTGGCACAAGTGGCCGTTGCCATCTAAGGACATCTGCATCCTTTTCAATAATATTTGTTTGTAAATTTTTATAGGCCCGATAACACTAAAAATATATAACCAATGGACGTGTCAGTCGTTGTTGAAATAACCTCTGTAGATGTAACCATAACCTACTATGATACAACGACTTGTCCATACATACATATTTGAATTCGCTTATTGCTAATATAAGCTAACGGTCCATTTGTTGAGATACCGTAGGAAAAAATTAAGAAGGCTTAGAAGCCACATATAAAATTCTCTCAGTGTTTTTTATTTTGGGAGGTCTTTACTCTCCTTACCAGCAGTGGGTTCAGACAGGCTGGCGATGATGATTATGACGAAACTATTTTTAAGTTTGATTGGTATATTTATACATAAATGCGATGGTATTCCTGAAATTTATTTGAGTAATTTAGTAAGAATGACGTTATAAAATAAAAAAAAACTTAGGAAGGTTAGGTTCCCGGTTTTTTTTTATATTATTGATTATGTCGCATCCGACATCTCGATGGCACTTTTACTGGCGTCTGTGCAAGTCGTAATAACTGGTTGGTTGGTAATTGTTTGCCAATCGGGTACATTTCTAAGTGAGTCCAAGTGATGTATGTATTTGTAGAACGGTTTATACAAAGTGGCCGCGAACATTTTTCACCAACTGATATATTTACATAGATTTGTTGTTTTTAAACACGTGACTCCGTAACAGTTATAACGAATTCAACTTACTATGCAGCTGACGTGGATGATGCTGATTACGAATATGATGGTGATGAAGATGAAGATGAAGCCAATAAGGATGAGGATGATGTTTATTGGGATAGGTTTCATTAAATTGAATAGTAATTTGCAATATTACAATTTTAGTGCAAATAAATTCGGTGCAAAGGGATTATCAGGTATAAATTAACGGGATATCATTCACACATAAATATCTTCACGCCAGATCCCTTACGGAGTAGGCACAGAAAGAATGACAAAACCTAATTCATATTACATCAAAATTCTTGTGTACCTATTTTGATTAATTTATTACATATAATGATTGAAATACTGATAAGGATTTACTTGCATTCCTTGAATTTCAACATAGTGGATAAGATTCCACTTTAACACTGGTGATGCATCAAAGTGACATTGATCTAATTAATCCGGGTGACATCACAAATGATGTCACTTTCTCTGGCAATTACGTGTCGCGAACGAATATTTGTGAATTAATTCGATGAACTAATTTTATTATTATTTGTCCCCGCTTACCTTGTCTGATTCTAGTTGAGTTTTTGACCTGAGTTGACCTGAGTTTTAATTCTACACGTCATTGTGAGATATTAAGCGATGTAATTGTTAACTTTTACGAATTAATTGGTAAATTTAAAATCTCCTATCCGCATAGTATTTTTTCTGAATGTTTCCTTATCTTTTGTTCTAAATAACTGTGATATACGTGGTTTTACATATTTTTGGATACAATTGGTTCAAAAGTTAGTTGAATCTTATTTGAAGCCTCACCTATGCCTGAAACGTATGATAAGTAATCAGTAAAAAACGGAAAATGTAATATTTAAAAATTGTATATGGAATCTTAAGATTACCTTTTGTCTTTTGAGATAAGATGTGGTAATAGAATGATTTAATGATTCTATGGTGTCCACTGAAATCTACTTCAAAAGTATATACATATATAGCAAGCATTATGACAATTCGTATGTATATTATTTCTTGTAAATACTTTTTAGATCGGAAAATAATATTGCTTGTAATTCATATAACGTTATTCTGTACGGCAATGAGATTTTTGTACGGCTTATTATTTTAACAAACACTACCATTAAACTCTGTCAAATGTCTACTCATGATTCGCCTTATTATTTATTTACATTACTCGCATTTCTGACTGCTGACACAATGTTACTCGGCAATAAGCGACTATGTGACAAGCCAGATAAATATGAAAATCGCTTGCACAAAAATCCAAAGAAAAATCATTCCTAGATTCATCGTAACGATCTTGACCCAAGAGGTACGAAAGGCGTCATCAAATCAATCATACAGTTGCGTCATTAATAATAACATAAAATAATCATTATGAAAAACATAAACAGTTTCCGCGTATTATTATGTAAGTTTGAAGGATGTCATATCGGTGCTATGTCCTCATAAGGCACGAGTTTTTGTTTAAGCGTAATTATAAATATTTGCCTTCGAAACGTACAACGCTAAGGTTAGGTCTAGGCTTCGTAGAACCTCGTAAAAAGATATTTAATTTATGCAGTTGATAATTTTATAGAGGATATGATATCTGATCGTAATTACATAGGAGTAACATTTTTGAAACAAAAAATTATTACTCAACTCAAGCATAAAACTTAACAAGGGTTTTGCCACCCAAGACAGAGGGCCACTCGTTACTAAAGATTCTTTCTGTACGACACAGCGGTGCCTTGGAGCGACAGGCTTTAACTTTCCTCGTGTACTGGAGACATAAATTTTCTGAATTGTCGGCCGTCGTTCGCTAGACTTTGTTGTGTGCAGTAAAATGGAATAAGACGTCAAACTATGTAAAGAACTCGTCCTTTTTATTAGTGTAAAACGCTCGCTAAGTAAAGGTTAGTTAAGCATTCCGCAGTTAAGTGTCCTTCACTGAGGCATTCATTTCTCCAGCACCCTGATTATGGCCTTAGTGTAACCTTATTGTGCGAAGCCATTATGGTGGTAAAGTAAATACTTGGCTGTAAGAGTGGCAAAGCGATTTCTGATTTCACAATAAGGGCCCTCGACGATATTGATACTGCCTCTTTAATCGTGTATGAAATTGTACTCGATCGTGTTTCGTTCACCGTTCCCTTGCTACCTTATTCCAATACCTCGTACACCCTTTGTATTTACTTGTTGGAGTCGTGTTTTCATTTCATTCCCTACAATTTAAACTGGTTCTATTTCGAAATGAACATTTTTACGACTTCGCCATGTTTCCCTATGTTCATACATACAATATGTTCTTTTGTTGTTCGTGAAAGGACAGTTTTCAAGCAAAATATGCATAGGTTTACTGCAGAAAGAAGATCCAAGATGTATTGAGCTGTAACGGAGAATTTATAGATGTTCTGTGACATGAAGACGAAACTGAACGCGGCAAAATTACATATCAACATTAAACAATATACTTAAGATACGGACTGAGGTTTACAATGATTTTGCTTAGCCCATGAGAAACTTCATAACAATGGTTTTAAACACAGTTAGTGGAATTCGTGGCGCTAAATGAGCTAACACGGCGCTGAATTCGTCGGAAGTGAGCAATTGAATCGTTCGTTGAAAAGGCTTATTATTAACAAACCTATAAACTTCTGTTTAGGGCAAATAAAGGAAACGCAAGGTGCAAAAGGTCGCAAGTTGGGAGCGTTCGACCGTCATCGCACGGCCGCTGTGTCCGGTCAAGGCGAGTTTATCAAAACATTACTCTTTAACATTTTTGCCCTCGTATGTATGGGTATATGTACATGTGTCTTCAGTTTCACGGAATAATGTTCAGTCATAGTATCATTCATGACATTACGTTTATTATTCAATTGTTCCTGAAATGAATATAAAATCGCATCGAATTGAATAAAATACGTTGAAACGTAGCTACATACGTTATTTACTTATCGTCATCATTGACATTGTTTACTATTAAAATTGAAATATGCCGATGAAAGCGACAATCATGTACAATTGACACACACACCTGATGCAGTTAAATAGGAACGAAACATATATCACGAATGTTTATAAATTTTAGCGACACACAAATTGTAAACCTACTTGTTTCCGAATGCTATTAGTTCGCTACCGACTTAAGAAAAAGTTTTAATCAGACATAATTCAGTGCTTGCGGAGTTGTGCACTATGGTCTGTTACCTTGTTGATTTTTAAAATTAGAAGGCAATATAGCTGAGAAGGCAATTTGAAAATTTTAAACATTGAACATATTGTTTAGTTTATTCGTGTCTGTGTCACTCAAGTAGACGCACGATTACTTCGTGTCATACTAAACAAGGAAGATGTGGGCAAATGAGTGTCGACGACTGAGGAAATAGGAAGTGCCTTTTGAACACGGTTCACGTATTTTATTGAGTTGGATTGATGGCACGCTAAATAGGTAATCGTGTTGGGGGCTATTCTATTACTGAAGAGGTTCTTTCTAGAACATTGCTTTTTGAATTAATTGATCTATTGTGATTTTTATCTTGGTTGCATATACTTTCGAAGTTTAAAAGTAAATCTTTCAATATCCAATTTAACGAGTCAATAAAGAGTGGTGCTTTATGATACATTTTTATATGAAAATGTTTTAAGCTTGTGTCGCGTTATATGAATAACGTAAACCTGAATAAACTAACGGATATTAGCTTCGTGGTGTTCGTTTTTTGGATTGTTCAAGCCTAATTCTTTTGAATTTGAAGTAATTATTTTCTTTTTTTTAAATCGTGTACAAAAGAGTAAAGAACTTTTTAATATTAGTTCAATTTAAGATCTTTCTTTTAACGTCGGCCTAGTGACCGAGCAATTTTTTTAATTCTATAAGAAATACCAAGAGCCTGTGACAATGGTTGCTGTAAAGAACATCAGTTGTTATTAAATGTTTTTACGCTGACAAATAGAAAAACAAACATCCCACCCTCCCATCAAAAGACGAATTTTTAAATGTTCTCCTCGAGTTGTTGAATAGAAAAGATTGGTGGCGTTATTGAGATGTAACCTATCAAATTTATATGAAACTTGAACAATAACGAAGGAAAGCATAGTCCGGTTTTGTCACGTGGACCTGGCTTTACTTCTAATTAGTAGCAAACACAAATGTGTTACAATAAAAAATCTTTTAATTCCTACAAACAAATGTCACGGCGATAAGAAAGTCGAACAGACGTCTAAGTCCATTTCCCTTGTACAATAACATTGAAATCGTAAATGTAGAACGAAATACATTTATCGTGCGCTGAAGAATTTGTTGAGCGAAATAAAAAGGATGTAGGTGATGGAGGTTGATGCGGCAGTTAGGGTTGCCACGTTTTAAAAGTCTAAGCTAAATGCGTATTCGGCTAAATAAAATTGAACAAATATGAGTCAATGAGATTTTATACGTTGAGGTAGTGTATTGTATTTTATAGGTTTCGTGTAGTAGTTTTTTTATAATGTAGAAAATTTAATATGTCATCACACCAGATCTTGTACGAAGTAGGTAGAGCGTGCCGATTCCTTTATACCGTCGTACGGTGCGTAAAAGAAAAAATATTTTTTTGTACAAATTGTCTATTTATTCGTAATACATGGTGATATTAGGCTAAAGTACTATTGTTACATGTGCTAGACATAAACGAAGTCGGAGGTAGAATTAGTAGTACGTTGTAGTGCAGTTGCCAACCCTTCTAACTTTGGCCCATTTTGATAAAGCCGGCCATAGATTACACGGCGTCCACTCAAGTAGGTTCTCAGGTGCGGTTCACGTTGAGTTTCGTGTTTGTTTTAATTTTTTTTTGTACTAAGTACACGAATACCCCTTGATTCTAAAATTAGCGTTAAAGATAATTAAAGACGTATTGGTTTTAATGGATTTATCAAAATTTTTTTAATTAATCGAGCGTATCTTATAAATTTTAAATTATACAGTCGACTTATATATTATTTAAAGTTGTTGCGTGTCAATTTTTCAAAATGCACGAGATTTTTCTTTGAAAACTTCGTAAGGTCACCGACAAAAGTCTCGCGTTCACACCATCTCAGGTACGCACACAAACAAAAAAGTTTAGCTTATAAGTTTATAATCAAGCGAGGTTTTTATCTCGTAGTCGTTGGCCGCCCGCCGCGCAGCGCGCATGTCGCCGTCAGCGCTGAAGTCTAACGCACACGTGTGTGAAAATACATCTACCCGTATGAAAATATAAAAATTAATTATTGATATAAAAAATTTAAAGAATAAACGCGATTTAAAAAGCCGTCGATTAAAGAGTGCGGCGCGTCAAACTCACTCGCGCTTATTTGGAAAATTATGAAAGTGACGTGAAACATCGAGGTGTTTCTTCAGAAAACGGCGTTCAGCGTTTTCGTAGTTTTTTTTTCGAGTGACTACAAAGCCTATTGTTAACGCCTCGGCTACATAGAAGTATAAATATGCTACTTTCAGTGTTTTCGTTTTTTTGCTTTTAAAAGCGGCCTGTGTTGAAAAATTATTACATAAAAGTGGATTGTTCAGTTTCACTAAAGGAAAAGCGGCAGAGTAATTCAGTTAGATGAATGTTCAACATAATACGCAACGGGACAAAACATGACGGCAAAGTTCGGCTATGTAAGTGGGTTTTTCTTTTTTTTTTATTCATTTCCACCATTTTTTACAAGCGGCCATTTAATAGTCTTCATTTCCGGCGTGCGTTATCGATTGCGCGAATTTTGCATTTTCTTGCCGTTGATTGAATAGTTTTTAATCTTTATTAGTGGCACATATGTATACGCTGTATTTTCAATATTGTATTTGCGAGACGCACGCCGGTAATCGAATCATTGATAAACACTCCAATCGGGATATATGTACATATACATTTAAATGCCTTCAATATTTTCAAACACTTATCGTCGAGATAATACAATATGCGTCCAATAACAATATTTTGTATTATATGACACGGAGAGAACTTTAATTTCCGTTGGTTTTAGATATATTCGTCTAGACATAATGAAATCATTGTGTGACTTTTAGATTTAACATTGTTTTGTAACCTCGCCGCTACGTGTTGCCTACCCAATAAAGAGCGTCGCACTCATTACTATAATCTATACAGGAAATGAAAACTGTATAGAATTTTTATATGGATGTGAATATTGTCAACTACCGTTTCACCTGGGATTAGCTGATCAACAACCAGCGCATGTTTGTTAGCAACCTTGTAGGTTACAAAGTTACGCTCTATCCTGTATCCTGGGTTCACAGCGGGATAACAATAGCCCTTATACTCGTATACCGCAAAGCAGTATTAGCGGTATTTTGTTTCATTGAAATAACTTTAATAAGAGTTATTCTTTTATATACTTGGTATTTCAAATAAAATAATGAAATAATAAGATTTTTTGACTGGTTTAATTCAAAACTTAGTAAGTCATTTGGGTGGATAAATTCGTGTTCAGAAGTTAATACCGATTACAAAACCAGTTAATTCTCTTTAAATTTGTTGCTATTAAAACCAATGAAGAATTTAATACTTCCAGTATACTGAGATTTATTTCCATTATTATACAAAGCATAATTTTCATTATTAGGTGCTCTATGCCTACCACATAAGGGATCTAGCGTGACGATTTAACAATAATAATAGAGACAAGTAATTATGCATGTATTTCCAAAACACACTCAATGGCTTGCGTGAGTTAAGCCGTGTATCACACTCTTGGTTAGAACACAGCTGTTAAAACATCACGATCAACTAAACATGATTAACGGAGGCTTTTGGGTTTTTATTCGGTTTTCAATTTTACAACATTTTTCAATTTTACAATTTTACAGTTACATAAACTAATGAATGAAATTGCTCGTAATTCTGTATCCAAACGGTATATAATTTTGTACTCATCTGTCGTCTTATCACACACGTTAGAGTGTTGCTGTGTTTTGTGTGATTGTTTTTATTTGTAAAATATTAATTTAGTTTCTGAAATCAGCGTGCATGTGTAAAGATTATGACTGTAGGAGAAGCGCGTCAGATCTGCCAGGATAACACTTATAAACTAATAATAATTCATACTTGAACTCTCCGTGCTTGAACGGTTCAATAAGAATATCTACTACTTCAGTTTTTAATATTTATTAAGAATGCCTTATATTAACTGACACAAGCTTCCTGTTTGTGGCTTACATGGATTTATATTTTTTATACCTTAGTTAGACTTAGTTCGATTTCAGATTTTGTAAAAATAATAACAAAGTAAAGACAGAATTGTAAATAATTCACAATATTAATTAACGTACTCATTAATATTTAATATTCGGATTCTTTAAAATTAAATCGTGACTCTACATTCTCCAGTATATTGTTTAATTTTACGTCAACTAACCGCAATGAGTAGCACAGAGTATAGATTTTCACGTGCGTTGTTTTACGGTGGAAGCGTGTTATTTTATGGGCATTGAACGTCTAATCCTTTTTAAACAAGGCTGTTGACTCTACGCCGCGATAATGTTAGAACGAGAGCGGTCATAATGAATTTTCTTCAGTAGTAAAAACAAAAACTCTACATTATACGTTTATAGTATTGTTAATAAAGAACATACATTTTTTGTTCATTATCTATTTATGCTGATATATTATTTCTGTTTCAAGTTTAGAGTTTTAATGATGTTATAGAGACTGATAAAGTTTTTGTAAGTAGATAATTTATGAATATATTATGTACATATGTCGGGGTAGACAAAGAATACGTCCAACGATCCCATGCTGGGATACAGATTGTCGTATGAAGCGACTAAGTCCGGCGCTGGTTGACCAGTTTTCTAATCTAGGGAAGTTTAAATGTCCTGGATGCCAGTGTACAACAGCAGGCGGTGCGAGAGGCTGTACTCTCATCCCCAATCTAATGTCCAGCGTGGGGATTGACAGCAAAAATCCTTCAGGGGAGGCCTATGTGGACTTAGCCAGGCTCATGATGAATTTATGAAGGGAATATGAAGAACATTAATTCAGTATTAGAAGGTTGATGATGTTGACGTTTCGAACTGATTTTCCGTCAGCTTATTAAAATTTCTTCAACAAAAAAAGAATACTTACGTGACATGCCGCCTGTCAGCCTGTTATAGTTTTTGTTCGTACAATTAGTTTAACTAAATTGCGTTCTTTAACTAATTTTGGGTTCAAAATAAAATCCAAACCCATACATTACTTAACTTTTTAAGCTAATCGCAATAACTGTTAATTTTTCCGTGAACACCAGAAGCATTTTTCTGTGAGTATGTATGTGAAACTACAAGCCAAGGTTTCAACCACCCCTTAAAACCCGTTTTTACAAATAAATAAACTCCATAAATTATATATAACGGCTGCTACAGTATTTATTTATTTCTCTGGGAAAAAATTCTTCTAAACACAATAATAATGCGAACATACACTACTAAGATCAGCAAAGTTTCCACTAAAAATATATATAAACATATACTACATAACTGTAACATAAACATTGCGACCCCTGCCACTCAGAGTAAGCCTGTAATGCTATGCATCAGTAAATCAAACCAAGGGTGCCTGAAATTTTCACGCGGTAAGCCAGCGAGGCAATAAGTGAATAGATTTGCATAAGAATAGGGAAAGTTGACTTCGCTTGTAAGGGCTATAATACATCTTTCACTGCGCGCCCTAGAACTAGGAATTTACTTTGCAGTGGTGTATTTTCTATAGTTAGGTAAAGTTTTCTTAGTATGTACAGTTTAATTTTAACCATATTAATGTGTACACACTCTACTGAAACGTTTCTATTATGTTAAAATCGACTCGTTATAATAATATACTATTATATACTGAATAAAGTTGTATTTCCAGCGCAGTGTTCTTGTCTAGAATTTCCATTGACATCCCTATGTTTGTTCATAAGGAAATGGAGTAGGATTTTTATCAGATGTTCCTGTGTGTCTGGTTAAATTGTTTGCTGAATTCTTAAAATATTTTGGCTAACCATTTGGCATTCGTATATGTTTAGATGGTTTTTATAAAACCTAACTGTTGACTCATAATCATAAGTCTATCAGTTCATTTTAGGACATGGCCTTCCCTAATGTGTTCCATAGCGGCCCTGTCCTCTGCTTGCCGCGTCCAGCTTCTGTATCTTTTATAACTTAACTTTAACTTTCTGTATCCTGTTTCAATTACATAGGAACTCTGTTTATTAAAATATATATCTTCATCATACAAGTATCGATAATTTAACCGGCGTGTTTTTACGAAGACAGTGGTAATATGAATAGAGATATATGACACTTGGTGCCCCGTGCCTGCCCAGTAAGGGATTTGGATGATATACATATGTACGTACATAATG
>DWME01000299.1:0-36970 GCA_018244795.1 Parelbella ahira ahira | reverse complement strand
CACGACTCTCCTATTAGAATGAGAAGGGTCAACGTCACAGTCCGCCACGCTGGCCAAATGCGCGTTAGGGAGTTCATAGGCCTTTAAATCAATACGTAATTGTTCCGTAAATAAATCAAACAGTTTTGAAATTTTCATATTAACTACCCACAAGAGATATTCAAAAAAATTTTTTTTTTTATAAAGATATTATCTTTTACTTGTGCATATTTTTTCTTAATTCTGTTCCATGTAGTTTAATTTCCATTGAATTCTATTAGTTTTGAAGTGTGAATACTATTAATAGTATACACATAAATTAGTCTTGCTGTTAGTACCTGCTATTAGTTTAGACGAGAGAAGTTTTAGTTACTATGAGTTCACAAGACAGAAGTTTTAGTTGGTAGCTATAAGTAAGTTCACAGAACAGAAATTTAACTTGTTATCAGTTCACACAAAAAGCGCTGATATACTCGTATTATGAAGTTACCGTGATTAATGAATGTTTGATAAGGAGTTTCAATCTTCGCTGAGTGATTAATTATTTTGAAAATGTTCTACTTCAGTATTCAGTGTATCTTCGTTCTCGTCCTCTGATTACATTTTGACATCCAGATTTGGTTCAACACCCGCATCAAATAATGCTGGTAATTCCTAAAAGCGTTTGAACTTTGAGGCATCTCAGATATTGATCATATTAACAGTTCACATTATTATATTGATTAGCATGTTGTTCACCGGTTAGGGACGTAAGCGACTGGCCTTAGGTTGTAAGACATATTATGAAAAGTCAAGTTACTGCGCTCATTATTTATTTATTTAATTATTTATGTATACGAACAAATTTAAGGACGAAAGAAATGGGATTTTTATATAAATTTTTAATATGCCAAATCCCTTCTTCATGCAAGCAATATCCTATAAAAGGGGTACAAATATTTCTCTTTACATATTAATATATAGAAGTACTTACATGTACATATATGTATGTATATATCAAGCAAAGTAACCTCAAATATTCGAGGGAAGTGTACCTTTTGATATTCAGGAATTTTTTAGATACATTCAATCAACGATATTCATATTCTTATATAACCCGTAAGGGATTTGGCACGGTGGTATAATGGATAATAATAATATTAATACATATTATATTACCCGTGCGCGTCAGCTTGAGTCATGCGTGATGACGTCACAACCGCATATTTGTACTGTACGGAAAAATCTATGATCGGATTCTTATACATATTACTCTAAGAGATTGTTAGGAATAATATGTCTTACTCTATTTTAACTGAAAAACTATATTGAGTAATCGAAATATCTATGTATAATAATCAATAAGTAGTACATTAAAGTTACCACGCACGGGACACAAACTTGCAGAGATTAGAATCTACACACTAGGTACCTACTTTTTCATAGGGTTAAATTTCAAATTAGTATAGGGTCAAATTTTAGGGTTAAATTTCAAAATAGTCGTGTTGTTATGTGGAAGTAAATAAAAATATAATATGTTATTGTTATTATATCGTCAGTCCAGGTCTTTTACGGAATAGATAGAGGGAGTTAACTGTCAAATGTACTTACAGGTCTGACGTACTTTTTCTACATTCACCCCTCTCTTTAACATGTATGTCGATTTCCGACATTTGTGAAAAATAATTATTCTTTGCAAGCCTTGTTCATTTGCAAGCTTATCTTAACACCATAGTCTGCATGCTGGAACAAAATTGCTGTTTAACAGCAACAATGATGTGTTTGCCACTAAATAAGGAGGAACAGGTCTGTCGCCTTCAAACGTAGTCATTGAGTAAATCCATCGTTATTAAGAGTCTGCAGTGAAGAGAACGGACTTAAGTGAAAAATTCATCCAAAAATATATTTTATCAAACTCAAAGCCGATAGAGCACGGATGGCGGAAAGCGCGATTGGCGTGAAATATACTTAAAAAGTTGTTGGACCTTCGCGAGAATCATCTATATCGTTATTTTGTAACTTAGCGTTTTCCGTCGGAACAAAACGGAAATAAAATGTAGGGTAAGTGTAATCAATGAATTGTTATAATATCATTATCATCATAGCATTAGTGAATATTATGGAGAACTCTAACGTGTGCAAGCTTCTTTTTGATGTGAGACAACTACAGGCGCGTGCGGGTAAAACCGATTGTTGCCGTGGCGTGTTGTTCTTCTTTCATGCATATGACGTATACAAAATAACTTCGCTGTTTGCCATCTGCCAGGCGTCCCGTGACGGTTCATATTTTTTAAAAATAACCGTATTTTCTACTAACGATTGTGCCGTACTCGGAAGTTCGTATTAGTTATTGTAAATAGAGGATCGCTTAAGAAAGGTGAGAAGTTTTCTTAGTATTCTTAGAGTCATAGTTCAGCGATAATGCTAGTTCGTAGAGTATCCTTCTTTTCAGCGAGAACGTTAGAAGTTTCGGTTAATACATTTGTTTTTTCCAGAATGTAAACAGCGAAATATTTCCAGGCATTTCATACGACAAATTAATTCGTAAATAATTTGTTCTGTCAAAAATCCAAAAGAGTAAAAAGTAGTCGCAACATCTTTAATAAATTCACCTGTGACTGTGTGAATTATTCCCTATCTATTAACGTTATATCTATCACTAAAATGAACGAATATAAAAAATGAATAGGGAGTTAAAATAATTATTTCAGTATAATTCATCACGTGTATAAATTCAGCTGTGCCATTAGTATTCAGATTTATTGGTTTTCATTTTCTTTCTCGTAATTTTCTTACGAATTGCGACTTTCCATTAGCGAAGATAAATCAATTATATAAATACTTAGCTCATTTATTCTCGATAGTAAAATGTCAGAGCGGAATGTTTGAATACGCGTAAAATTTGATAATATTTTTTCAATGTGTCCGAACTTGAGCATATTTTTTGGATCACTGGTAAACTTGCCAGTGATAAGTGTCAGTTTGTGATTAACTAATCACGATGATGACGCGCAAAATGTCATGGGCACCTCTTCTTCTTCTTCTTAGCGTGTCGATAAAAACAGCGCCGGCTTTAGGGCTGGACTAGGGTTTGTCATCGTGGTGAAAGGATTTGCCGATCAGCGTTGGGATTCGCTGATCGTTGCCCGGGGTGCGCCAGACGTACAATCTCAGAAGGTACGTTGCTCGGGGAGGCTCCTTTCATGCACCCCATTATGCATTATTATTAATAAGGGAATAACATTACTGAACATCCTGCTGCGGAGTAGTAATGTCTGTTTCTAAGCGTAGTCGGTCAATTATTATTAATGAGTATACTTCCTATGTTAGGATCAGTTCAAAGTGTAAAGACGTACAATTTAGCTTTAAATAAAATGAACAAAGAGAACTCAATATTGATAAGGAAGTCAAGCTTTAGGAGAGTTTGTGATGTTGTAGATAGGGGTACTTTTCACAGAATTAATTTAATACGCTGCCTGTAAAAACACCGCCTTGTTGAGCCGCGTTCTTAAAGAAACATTTTTACATTCTTCCTTAACTACAAAATCCAATCGTCTTTGTGATCCTTTTTATACGGTTTACCTAAAATTCATAAGAATATTCTATATATTCAACTGTTACGTATTTTTGGGGCGTCAACATGTAATTTGGCTTCTCGGCTTAATTTTGCCGCGTGCACGAATAGTCACGCTGATTGGTCAAATATTGCAAAAGTATTAAAATTAAGTCGGGACACATTCCATGCGATATATTTTATATGGACTCGTGTAAGCAAGGAAAATGTTTAAATGAGAGTTTAAATGAAAAGTTAAAAATTATTTATCATAATAACGACATGTTGCCTAATTGAATAATAAAACTGGTATCCCCTATTTCCCCCCTTACCCCGTATTTTTACAACTTTAATGTTAAAATGGCGCTCTTTCATTTATATTATTCGGTTAATGTTAAAAAAGTCAAAAAGCTTAAACATTCTTAATATACTTCTACCCTTTTTTTCGTGACGCGGAGTTTCTATTTGAAACTTCGGTTTCCAGCTTCGTACAGAATTTCGTTCTTATCCTTCCTTCTCCCATTTATTTCAGGCGAAGCCATCAAGGCGCAGCGCAAAACTTGGTAAAGCTATTAAGGCTGCTAGAGTCGACAGTATTCTCTTAATTTGAATAAAATACATATTGTGGCTGGTGGTAGACAGGGTGTTACGTACTGCATGTGGGTGTATAGCTTCATTTAGTCTATGAATTGCGCAAAATAACTCGTAATACTATTAATTATATCACCCAAAGGCAAGTTAACTGCAAAAAGTTGGATGTTGTTAATAGAGCGAATAGTATTATCACTGCGGTACAACGTATAACTGGGAGATGCCAAGGATTTCCTATTAGATAAAACTTTATGGGTAACAAAGTAGGTTGCCTCCTCGTTTTCTATAGGCATTATAGTAGTGACTTGAATGATGTGATCTATTTGAGCTATTTATACGTCACACTTGATATGTTTTTGTACTAACGAACCTGGCAAAAGTTTACCTGCCCAAATGTCGGCTTGCCTGCTACTATGGGTTCAGCAAAAGGTTTCTTTGTTATTTGAGTCATAACATTCGGGTACGATTCTGCCGGGTCTGATAGTGTATGCAAATATGTACCCCAATTGCTAATCAATTGAATATAGTTCTGTCCATAAATAATCGAATCGAAGCGGCCCTCTGCGATTCGTTTCGCTTGTTTGAATTGCTTCGGTACGATATACGTCGTTTTATATTGTCAGAGCGCTGTGGCATAGGACTTTTTAAAAAAAGACAAAAAAGCCGACTTCTTTCGAAGCCGGTCAACCGACAACGATTTTCTGCTTTTGTCCATAAATGACGTTGATAGCTTACCGTTAGACAACCCATTTAGTTGATTGCCAGGCTCGACCTGATAAAAAGATCACAGAAAATATAGCTGTCTTCACTGTACATAGTAAATATATAAATGTAACCTTCTTCGAGGTTTTACTTAAAAATAAAATTATAACTACTTTTCTATCTTTGTTAATTATGAGTGTCTGAAATATGGAACCATTAGCCGATGCTTAGTAACTTCATTCGAATATAACTTCATATCTTGCTACTTTATGTACATCGTATGCTAATCGTCGTCCGGACGTTCAATCGTTTGGCTTAATCGGAATGACATTCCTTAGATTAAATAACTATATAATTATGTCGTTTCATATAACAATTACTTATTTTAATACGATTTCATTTTGACCCAAATACCCTTTTATATAACTCAATCACCGCACGGGTTCATATGTGGCCATACGATTATGGATAATGTTATAGTAGGTATTATGGGACAACACTCTATTATTTTCACGATTTCTCTTAGATAATATCATGTGTACACGTTAACTCTTTGCAATACGTTACAAAAAATTTGCTTGGGATTCATTATGATTACTAATATTAAAGAAGGCAATATTAAAATATTAATAAAAAGGTAAAAGCTGTAGCATCTATAATAAAGTCGGTTTCTAGGAGCTTTAAAAAAAATAATAGTACCAGCATTGATCGTTTAATCGAACGGTAGGTGTTGCATATAGCAATTTTATTAGTTCACGAACACGCGATTTAACAATTTCGTTACGACCACGCCGCAACTTCTTCGACATATTATTAGTAGTTCCAAGGTTTTTAAAACTCGTATTCACTCTGAAAGGTGTCTGGGTTGAAACTAGCAGATATAATGTTGAATATGCAATGTTTTTGTATACTTATGTTGCAATTATATTCATATTTCGTGATATGTATTGGATATATGAGAAAAAACGAAACAAGAATAGTCACAGCAGTTTTGGTGACGGTGCTAGGATTACAAAGACTAATGCCGTGATGAGAAAGCATTCGGCCTTATGACGTCTTCGAACCTTTCGCGTTAGCATATGTTTGATTTCACATCTGTTGATTTTATTATATTAATAGGTATAGCATAATTATAGACAAACGGCCCACGTGTTGGTAAGTGGTAGCCGTAGTCTACAGACATCTGCAAAATCTGAGGAGAAATAAATCGAGCAATGTTTATTATATTAATTAACACTCTATTGCTAATCGAGTACAATGTGAATAAAATAGAAATTGTTATAATTGAAAAAATAAGAAAAGCTTACGTTCCATATTGGGGTTTTGTATGTGCATCTATAAAGATTAAGCCATACATGTTTGTGGTGTATTTTGAGAGATATATCTGTCAGTATTTTAAAGAAATAGTCTGCAATATTTTTGTTTTTAATCATTATTTTCTAAGCTTATATCGTAATCGTAAACAATATTCGATCAGTAACGTGTGATCCAGGTCACCTCGTTATGAATTACTAAGCTCAAAAGAAGTCGCGAATAAAGGCTGACACGCTTTAAGTATTTGTGTGGTTTTAATGTCTGTGCTCGGCGTTCTTTGACGATAACATAAATCGATATGTACGATAGACTTGGATCCATTTTTATAGAGCCTTCAAGCTTACCTCAGTATGATATGCTTACGACTTTAGTAACATTATTTTGAAGCAGATTTATAGTCATTTTTTAACGTTAACTTTAAAATAATAAATTATTGCCCATTTTTTATATTCAACATTTAATCGTCGTATAATACATAGTAATGTTTGAAGCATATCTAATTATTCACTGTAGGTTATCTTCATTTCATTTGTCGCGTTAACACAGTAATCTAACCTAACAGAAACTGGCTACCAAGAAAAACCTTTTTCAAGGGCTCTTAACGTTGAACGGTTTTATCTCTACCTGATAAGTGAAGCGCTTTCTAGAGCTAAAATTGCATCCGCTCTTATTTTTAGTTTGCTCTTCTACTACGGTTGTACCTTTAGCCGTCCATTAAATCACGGGTACGAAAGTCCCCTGCAAAAATCAATTGCTTTATCCAACAAATTCCGTCCCTTTTCTTGTCTATTTAACCCATACATTATATTCTGTTTATTTCTTTCGATCAATGATTCTCAAACACTTTTAGACCCCGGATAATTATTACTACGTTCAACAATTACTAGTCAGCAGGTTTGTAATTTATCTTAATGTATTTAAAATATATGTACCCCTCAGTGTCTCACTGTCTGTTCATGTTTTTCTTGTGGACTTACTATTTTTCCTTGCCATACCGAGAAACATAACATTAAATCAACGAAAGCTACAGCATTGAGTACAGATCAGAAAGATATACTTTATTGCATTCCGGCGTGTTCCGAGTTTTCCGTTGAAAGCGGATCGGGAGGTACTTGAGCCGAGTACAAAATTCTGAAACAGGTTCATACTTGTGAAAGCGTTGTGGGTATTATAAATTTTGAATAGCAATTGTTTTGCAACATTGAGTTTAGTTGTTTTGTAGTTGTTAACTAAGGGTTCGGTATAATAATTACGTTATAATGTTAGGTATTACACTTCTGATAAAATCCAATAATTTTTATGACTCACTTTTCCATAAAACATAGTAATCGTACATCCTTTGCAAAGGGTAAGAGAGTTATGAAGTCATCATTTTCGTTTGTGTGAAGATACAAAGCTATGGAATTAATGGTGTTTCTTCCGTAATTTCGTACAAGTGACTATTCAATTATACTATAGGAAGTTTTGTTTTCTTTATATATTCAATTTTGAAAATTGAGCACGAGCGTCATATTCGTTCGTTAGACAGACCGATTAAAGTAATTTCAATCGTCGTAATCTATTTAGTGTATTAAATATTTCCTACTATAATAATGAACGGTAGTGGTTTCCAGATGGCGTGGTTACCCCTAATCGTAAATAGACCGCAGACCGATATTGGATTGAGACTGGAGCTTTATTTAGCCGCGTATTTTGAAAATGATTGAGTATAACGATTTGAAATTTCAACAGAATCTAAAACGAATTTAACGTTCTCTAATTGCCACGACTAGAAACCAAATTTTAAGCAACCACTCCAATTGAGTTTTCTTCACAGTGTCATTTCTATCGACGAATGTCAAATACAAAATATGACGTGTAACTTAATATAGATTTTCTCTATAAATTAATTATACCAATGTAAATATAATATATTGTGCGCTAATTTAGAGTACAATCAGACAATGACATTATAAAATTAGTCATTGCACATATACTCGTAAGTAAGTGACAAATGTATGTTTATGGAAAGTGCGTGCATTACGGTCGTATCAATCTGTTCGAATTTTTATCTAAGCGAAAATTACTGGTTTTTGTGAAGGTAAACTGTTGTATACAGATAAAAGTTATATAAATAGTATTTTTATGGTGTTAATAACAGCAACCAATAGATTCATTTATAAAATAAATATAATCATTATCATTAGTCTGCATAAACCTGAGGAATGAGTGCTCATGTAAATTTAATTATGTGATATTCAAAGTAAATATTTTATAAGTTACCTCAAAGTATAAGTTTAATATAAAAGGAAGCGATCTGAGAAATAGCGTCTTCCGTAGAGAACTGAGGCTTTATTTCAGTCTTTTCCGGTGTCGACGGAGAGTGTTCGCTTGTAAAACAGCTTGAAACCGGTTAAGTACGCACTCGTATAAGCGTTTAACCCTTCCTGAGAACTGTAGTGACTCGCTAATTAGTGGTTCGTATAATACATTCCGAATAAAATTTTGAATTTGGGTTATTTCATTTCTAGTTTTATTAACGTATCCTTGATATTGTATTCGTAGTGACTTCATTCCACGCCAAATACATATTTGGCGTGGAATGGAATTCTAATACATAGGGTACATATGTATGATGTATAATTTGTAGGGTACATATGTATGTACCCTACAAATTATAAACTTATTGTGGTCTTTGTATCTAAATTAACGTTTTTTCATAAAACCTACTTGAACATTGTGATTGTTACACGATTGCGTTGTTTAGCGTTATATTAATCAAGTCATTAAAAGTTTTGACCTCATTTAGCGGCGTAAACGGATAATTAATAAGGGTTTAAGCCGTATATGTTAAAATATCTGATGTTACGAACTTTTGAACTTAGTTTCATTTTGGCGTGCAAAAAGTGTTCTATTGAACCAATTTTGAATAAATGAATGACATTTGAATTTGAATTTGAATTTTGACTTAAACACACCCATCAGTTTGATTGAAGTGTAGTATTGACCATGAAGTCATCGGGCCTTTTAATCTTGATTTATAGTCGTGTAACATTGGGTTAAGAAAGGCATGCATTGTTAGTATATTTGCTCAGTTCTTGTACGGAGTCTTGGGATGTAGGTCGTGTAAGACGGTCAGGGCCTCGTGCTCACCGCATACAATTAAATTTCATTTAAACTTTTCCCTGCTGCCTTGCAGCTCTACAAACAGTAATGTCCACAATGTGACAGTTATAATATTTAGAGATGTAAGAACATCAAGGTTGGCTTGCACATCACGTAAGGATCCGATCTTTCTACATAGTTTCGTCAATGTAGCGCCGTGGCAAATGTGATAGTGAGTAAGTACTTTTTGCACGTATTTGTAGATAGGTTCAGTTTCTTTGGACAAACTTCGTCTTACTCATTACGTTCATTGAGCACCTCTCGACTTGCAACTTGGGAACACCACAAACTTGGCTGGGAACGGTAAGATATCTATCCGGTTTATTCGGTCTACTTGCTAACTGGAATCTGTTAAGGTAGTTATTTGGGTACAACTGGAGCTTGTTAGGAAACATCCTATAATAGTAAAACAAATTTTTCCAAGTAATAAGAAAAGGTACGGAATTTCAATATTTGCATAGCGTCATGCCGGTAATGTTGTGGATACGAAACAAAGGCATGTAATAAAATATCCTATTAGATTGTATATTTGGTTATACTAACCATCTAAAAATATAATGTACGGTTTCTCAAACATAAATACGCAAAACATCTGTGTCATTTCAGCGAAATAACAATATGTTTATATGTCCGTTAAATTAGATTAGGTCTGAGGTCTTTCGAATAACGTAGAAAATTATTATACTTTCCCTACCGTTTTATAATTTTTGTTGTGTTTTGTGTTGGAGTTGATAGACATATATGTATCTATTTCTATACAAACATTTCTAAAACGTGTGTGAAAGGGCGTTGGCGTATTACGTCACGCAAATTTCGTGGTCTCCAGCCCACAGCCCTGTAGGTATGCTTTATGTGGGCACATGGGAATGACTTTCTCACCACACATTACACCACATTTTCTATTAATTTTTGTACAAAATATTTTAACGGGCGAAAGCGGGAAACTAAAAATTATTTTTGGACATTTTGATGTAACGGACTATGCGGTAATCAATTAGTTCGAGGGTACCAACGCCAATCAGAACAATGGATATACTTCTATATCTATATAGAGTTTAATACATACATCAATTAATTTTTTTATCAGTATCAGTAAACTGCTTTGCAGACATAACACTATCCATCTCCAGCGAACGATGCTCTCATAGAAATAGACGCTTTCTAGCAAAAAACTTGAAGCCACAGTGAATAATGCAATCCAAGGCCGTAAATACTACTTTTAAAACGTCTGACATCAACACTATATAATACGAAATAATTACAGTTAACATAATATCGGTAACTTTTGGCGCTCGTACATTTTCTGTTACACCCGTAATTAGTACCCCGACTTTTTCTAACTGGCACATTCAAGAATCTACTTTGCGTAATTACGTAAAGATTACAGCTTATTGCAGTATTAATCTTCATTCTACTTACGAATTTATGTAATATATGGAGATTATAGTTAGAGTACAGCTCATTTCACAGAGGCGGAGTGAAACGCAACTTTATTATATCAACGTGTTACGGACAGCTGAAAATGTTGGAAAATGAAAATTAGCAGTAAAGCCGTGCTTTAGGAAACAAAAATAATAATTTTCTATTTATAATAAGTTATTGTAATTGTGACAGTATTTATGTTTAGCAATTACATTTAAAAATGTTTATAATTTTTTTCGTCGATCCGACGGACTTTCACAGTGTTCTTCACATCATTTCGCACATATTTTACGATTGCAATCGTCCTAAAGACCAAATTTCGAACATGTCACCGAGTTTTCAGTTTATGAAAATATCTGTATTTTATATTCTACTTTTTATGTAACCTAAATCAAATAGATTTTTTACAACTTTCGTAAAGTTTGGTCGCTGCTAAGTTAGATCAACAATTAAGGCTGTCACATCTAACTTTGTTATTACCTTAGCGGAGTTCGTAAAGTTATTGGCGTAGTAAAATATTATTCTGCTGCGAAGAACCATACTTAGTTTAATTACACGATTCATGAGTTGATTTAAGTGTGTGTTCGAAATTACTAATCCGCGCCTGATCGTTGGCAGATTATATTTCAATCTGTCTGACAGCTTAAGTAACAACATAAAATTACATTTCAAAGCAATTATATTAAGTTGTCCATCGACATAGCTGCAAATGTAAGTAGATACGTTATGATTTGTAACATATACATTTTATTACACGCGTTAAAACACTGTACACACAGCAAAAGTGTAAATATTTAAACATATATTCAGAAAACATTTCAATGTTCTGGGCTATAAATACAGAACAAATCTGTTCATCTTGATGAATGTGTAAATGAATTGCTAGTAAACTTAACTAGGACTGACGGTTCGCTTTTCACTTCAATTTTATTGCGGAACGAACTTAAGTACGGTAAGTAGAACTTTGGTAAATGGACTCTAACCACTAGCTTCCACTTAAATGCAGTTTACTACGTATCCCATCGTAAAAGTGCAATTTAATTCCATTACACTGGAAGCTCCACTTCAAAGTGTTAAAACGGTTGTTCGCTTAGAAATAAGGGCTGCAATTTTAACGCTACATTTATCAAAGCGTACTGCGCCTAAGGAATCTGAGTTCTTATGAAAAGAGAATTCACACGCCGACATTATATTTGCGGCGGACGGAGACCGTTGCGTGTACGTTTTCCACAACCTTCATTTTCCACGTGGCGCCAGACGGAGGTAATTCAAATAATGTTTTGCGTTTTTTGTTTTAGATTGCCAACCGTCATTATAAATATTGACATGTAAATGTATTTAGTATTGCCGTGTTATTATGGTATCAGTAGCTACAAATATGTACAAAGTTAGAGAAAATAGTAAACGTAGAGATGTACGTTCATTTCGAAAAAATCATGTTGATAAAAGAGCGTTGAAAGATTAAAAGCTGCACGGATGCATTAGCGATTTTCCTTATTGTTGCATTTCCAGCACAACGTAGTCGAGTGTTAGTAAAAAGCGTGTTTTGAAGCGTAATACTTTATTTCTTATTACCTATTCAACTATTTTAAAGATGAATTGAAGTGAATTTTAATAATCCGATGTCGTAAGATCTCGGTATTGTTATACCTATAAGATTTTGTGAAATTTTAGTTTTTCAAATAATACATACGAATATAAAAACTTTTCGATACCAAATAGTGTTAATAACGCAATGTACAGAATGACTGTTCGTAATAATTATAAATATTTCCATTGGCGAGATTTAATAAATATCTAAATGTCTTATTTAAATATAACGTTTGATGATTGAAAACTGTTCTATTGCTTCTTTTGATTGCATTTCAAGAATATTTATGACCGAAAATTGTTTAATCGTTTGCTGCCAAAGCTCGTGCATTTCGGCAATAAAATGTTTGTTTAGAGATTGCTATAGCGGGTTTCATTGGAAAGGAAACTACAGCAAGCTTTCATTGTTAGTTCGATATATCGTTGTTAAACTAAGAACGGCAAGTTGTATGTACATACGTGCGCATTATGATAGTCCGCCGGATATCTCTGAGATGGTTTCACTCTAGCACGCTTGCATTCAGCAAAATGGATATTAAATAGTGCATTCTACCATTGGAATATTTTAGGAATGTTGCATTTTTCAACTTTATGTGCAATATAAGATTTATTAGTCGGAATACTAATGTACATAAAGTAGCGCCAGTAATTGGTTTCTCTGGGAATTCGCAAAGGTTAACTAGCAAATACCTGACGTCGCTACGAACGGTCTAGTGAGTTTACTCTGAGCTCTCTGCTCGTAACGAATTCAATTACTCCTAGAGCTCCTAATTGTATATTGTACATGCTTGCGATATTGGTGTTATCTTCGCTGGCACCTGTATTAATATTGCATTTTCAGAAACTATAACATTGTTTGGATAATAGGAATACCCAAGATCTAAAATAAGTACCTAAAATTGTATTGTATCTCCCGAAAAGAACATGTAGTGCTTGTACGTATTCATGCTAAGTGTGCTCCGGGGTTTTATTTAGTTCGCAGTATTTTACACACATCGTACAGATTGAATATGGAATCTGGATAAAGACCTTACGGAATGGACTGCCTATCAAATTGTAAAAATCCGTACCAGCTTTAAATATTGGTTACATTTTATATTGTCTCGTTTTTTTTACAAAGTACGAAATGTCATTTGTATTTTGGATTAAACCAAAAGCGACGAGGTGTGCGTGTTCCAGCGATTAATAAACAGGACGCAGGGAAAACAAACCCAGATAGTCATTAAATGTTGAAATTGGATAAATCCGAACTAGATCGCTATCGCAATAGGATTACGGAGAGATTCACAGATTAACCCCTCTCACATCGCCGTGCGAGCGGAAACACAATACTGATTTGTGTTCTAACTCGAAAAAGGAAAAATTAGCCAATTGTACAGATTTTCCTAGATAGTAGGTACTAGACTACATAAACGTAGGTTCTTTGTATGCAGATTATAAATTATTGTGTCACAAGACAATTATTTGTGTAACTATTATTTAGACTGAGAAGAATACTCGACGGACAAAATTAAATTAAAACTTTACCTATGGGTGCATTTCCTATTTTAATGATAAATATTACAATAATCAAGAAGCGTCAAATTATATATTCGACTACTCTTCATTACCTGAAAGTCGACTTAATAATACTACTACCTCATTTGTCTGTTCCAATTTACAATTGAGTTTCAGATTTAATTCTTCGCTTGCCTCTTACAAAGATTAAAAACTATCAAAGAAAAGCCGGACCAAGCTTATACAAAAGCTTATTTCTCAGTAAAAGATTGGTAAAGTTAAATGATAAAAAGGCTTCAGATAAAATGGAGGCTACCAGTATTTTCTATAATCCATTTAATAATTTTTAAGCAGATAAGAATGGCTTAATATTTAATTTAAATAAATTGTCTCTGCGCGCTTATACCTCAGTAATTAAATTTTAAAAAATGATAGCACATAGTTCTTACGATTTTTAACATTGCCCACCTCACCGCCACAATCTAAAGACGTGCACTCTGCACCAAAAAAAACGTATTCAATTGTTCATATCGTAATAATAATAATAATACACTAATAGTATTGGCTTCTCTTCGTAGCCATACTGAGTTACTGTATTATTCGTTATATAATTGAATTTTTATTAAAACTATAATCGTACTTTACTAAAAGATACGGTGAAAACATAAGTGCCTTTATTCATTTTTATTACCACTGTAAAAATCGACATGGGAAGGTTTTTTACTTCAGTTAGATCCACCATCGAAGGTTAGTCTCCGAAACTGTTGATAGCTGATGATTGATACTGGTGAACATGGTATAGAGGTCAGCGTCTTAGTACACACACGTTGGAGACTGTACTAGTAAAACATTACTCTACCCTTGTAACACACTCAATCCTACATCATTCCTAGTTTTACACGGTATTTAGCTACTACGCGTTCCCGAGCCTTGCGAAATACAATATTTCTCGGAGAGGAGAAATTATTTCTACTTAAGGTTTTTTAGCCCTCAATCGTTTACAGCTCCGCAGTTTTAAATTTGTCTTAGCTCTCCTGGCTCGCCATTCTCGTCTGATAACGTAAGTCTCTAGTCCAAAAGAAAGCGATACATGAAATAAATTTATAACAAATTTACATACTTTTGTTGTGTAAGTTGTGCGAACATTTCGAAGTGAAAAAAAAGTGCTGGTATGTTCGAACACTTATCGTTCAAAAATATTTGTCGAAATGTTTTATATATCATTCGACAGCATAATTAAGGACGTAACCTATTTTTCCTTAATCCCTACCCTTCATGATAGTAACAAAGTCGTCTTTCTCCGTATGGAGATAACTATAGTAAATTCTTGTGTGGCGGTCATTATCTGTACGTCGTAGTGTGGAAGTTTTGCGAAACGTAACGAGCAAGCCGAACAGCCTTAAATATAACCATTACACGACTCAGTCGTAAAATGGACAATGAAGTACAACGCCAACATTTATTAACACTCTTTATGGATATCATTACTAGATAATGTTTATAGTTAACTTAGTATATTCTGACGTTCATTATTTTCCGGCCGTTATGACGCGTATGTTTTTACTTGTTATTCACTTACTTTTATTTCGCTGAAGGTAAACATACAAGTACTATTATCCGCCAAAGTACTTACTAAGCTGACGACGTCTAAAGGATTACTCTCTAGATGGTACAATAATAGCTTAACTTTTAGTATAAAATGTTACAAAGGGGAACATCGAAACTCAATTTGTTGCGGCTTCTGTCTGTACATGGTTGTATTTCAATGGGATCACATGAAGAGATTTTCGCCAGTACCTACAATTTGAATGTAGACCTTATACTTTTGTACTAAACATTTAATTATTATGCGTTTTAATTAATATTTAAACTACTTTCCACTGCAAAGGTAAAGGCTAATTACCAAAGGTATTTAAGTTAAATAATACTGTAGTCGCAATCTACAACTTGATGTTTTAACGATGACAATGTAAGTTGCAGAAAACTTCTTTAGTTATCGGCAACTCGTTAAAGTTGCTTTAGGTGGCTAACCGAACACTGTAAATCCAATGGAACTTTGGAATACCAATTGTCTTTTAAAAAAATCTATTATTTTTCATTAGTACTCGCAGATTGCTAATTGGACTTGCAGATTTCCTTCTAAGAATATCATTATCAGTAAAGTTGCAAATTGGGTATTAACTAATAATAAGAGATTCAGGCTGCAGACTATCTCGCCGTTCTATCGATGAGTTTCTGGAACTAGCAAAGGAGAAGCTTGCGTATTGATTTTGTAATTGTTCAGTTTGCAGGAGATGGTTCAACGTTGTACTGGGAACACTATTGTATGACACACTTGCATCTAAATTCAGCTAACGTAATGCAATTTTCGGAGCTTTTGTACGGTCTTCTTCAAGATAACCCCGCCACGTCTTCTTATAGTTGTATTAGATACATAATGACTTATCGGTAAATAATGTTCTTCGCCCGTTTAATTATTCATGACCATTGAGCAATACAGTGTAAATCCTTGTGCAATTTGTCGTAGTAATCTTGGACGTGTATCTCTGTATGGAGAAGTTGTATTGTTCCGTTAATTATTTATTTATTGTTGACGTTAATTTATCTAATTTGGATCCATACCTGATATATACAAACAAGTGTGTGATGTTTGATGCTGATTTTGAGACAGATTTTGTGCCTAGTAAAACATTAAAATAGAAAACGCCTTTATACATATCAATTATCTTAAATAGATATTTAAAATGTTGTAATTACACTACACTTTACACCCTATATTAGTTTCACACGGGGTTTACTAAGTTAAAGACATAACAACATTAAAGGTAAAATGTTGTTAGTGCACCGCAAGTTAATAGACTGTAAGGGGTTCTAATGCATCCATCGTATACTTCGGTACCGCTGTCACTTCATTAGCAACGTAATTATCAGCGGCCCGATGCGACGTTCAAGCACTTGAGGACTTGGCGATAAACTCCAGTTTAAATTCGTTACTTCTAACTTCACTGCAGCTTCACAACTGCTATCGAATAAGGCCAATGTTATTTCAGACACTTGTTCTTCAATCATTTAAAATGTAATCATTTTGTTAATTCTAATGTAATTATTAGCTTCTACAATTAGATGGAATTCGTTGAGTGATTTCTCATTATAGTAAGATTAAATATTATGGAGATCGCTTGTAATTGACGTTATATATTGTGTTCAGATAATTTAGCTGGTTTCTGTATTCCATGTTGAATGCAAGCTTTATATCCAGGAGAAAACATCTTTCCCAAATTACATCGCGGGATCTGATCACGGATTTAATCATAAAAGTTTTGTTCCATCTGGACTTTTCTAAGTAGGTAGGTATTGGATTATCTCCAAATGATGATATTAATAAAACTTATATTGGAATGTACAATCTTATCTAATATAACTCAAAATAAATTTGTAGTTCAAAAATGATTTCGAATTGCAAACAATTTGGTCAAGTTGTGTAGCGGCGGGCGCAATTTTGAATGGTGGTTGACAATTTGAAAAACGCGTTTAGTAAGCGTTCCCCCCTATTGTCGTTGCATAATTCGTTAATTATTGGAAATATTCGGTGCGGTTTAAAAGGACTGCTGTAGCTAACTAACCCATATCTTTATGAAGCGGTATACGAGGTACGTACTAGTCATCTTTAGTTACGACTCACTGCCCGCCGAATTATTAACGATGTAAGATAAATTACGTATGTATAGTAAGCGAAAGTATTATAATCAAAAATAATATTTGGGATGATGATATGAGGATGATATTATTATGTACTACTCCACGTTGGAACGTAAAAGTAATTGGTTAAACATAGGAGTGTGCTACACTCCTACCTCTTCGGGGATTACATGCGTGATGTTAAGGTTATAATTGACATGCAATGGCAATTACCTATAATATTGTTCTGTGTTCGCAACACTCCATATTTTTTAACTAAATTCCCAGAACTTAATTCCTGGCAGCAAGCACTACAGTTTTATTGTTCCTTTTTTATATCTGAAATAAACATTGTATCTCATTTCCCGTAGCTATCTTCAAGGGAAATTGTTCTACTAGCTCTTTATCACAAGATTATTCTTGTACACAAGTGGCCATAAACGAATTATGTCAAAACAAACCGCGGGATTTTTTAAATTAAAGTACAACGGCTGTTTGTGAATGTTGAATTGAAATATTTTCCGACGCTAAAAGCATTCCATCATTTTATACCGGGTTTTCATTGCCTGATGAGATTTGAGTAGATTAATTACGCCCATAGGCGGTTGCAAAGCCGTTTAGGGAGATCAGTTTAATGGTAATAGTGGATTTTAGCCGTAATATTAAATGAACATTTTGTTCAAAGCGAATATCGATGTATTAAATAAAAGAAGTATGTATATTACTTCGTTACTTTAGCTGTATGTAATATAGTACAATTATTCTAATTTTCATCTTCCGTAAGGGACCCCGGTGATCTAGAAGTCGAAAATTTTAGGTATATTGAGGATTTTTTTTTATAATATAAAAAGCATATCTATCAATGAGAAATGATTTTCTTGTAATCCATATTCGAACTCGGATTATTTTATTACTGAATAAGGAAAATATATTTTCCAGGATCTTAATAAAATTAGACAGTCGATAGTAGATGAAATGTATTTATATCAGTAAAAAGCGTCTCAGTTCACAATAAGCTGATGTGAGGAAAGAATAAGAAATTAAATTATGAAACACCGTGTTGCGATGTTCTAGAACTGACATCTCCGCAAAACAAATACTAATAGTGACCTGATACAGTGTATTTAAAGAAAAAAAACACGAGTGCGATTGAACGAATTTCCCCGGGGCTTACAATATAAGTTCGAACAGTATTCGGTACCTATTGAAGCGTGCGCAATCAATACAATTTAATAAAACAAATGAATCTTACAATAGGTAGGTTGTGAAATATATAACATTGTACGTTGTATCATCAAAGCAAAAACGTGCAGTGGCGTTGTAAATAACCGAGGAATCTGAAAGAATTAAATTGTGGTCTCTTATCCCGAGGGTTAGGTATACTCGGTTCTTTTCGACAACAAAAAGATCGTACTTAACCCCAAGTAAGCGTGCCGCCATTACATTGTATTAAGTACTCGGTGCGAAGAAAGAAAATTACCTTTTTTGTTACACTTATGTTGATTTTCACACGCGTTCTGACTGTTCCCGTCTAGAAAGTATCTTTCAGTTTTTTCCACAACTTTGACAGCTATTGTTAAAAAGTCTTACCTTCGAGTTTATTCAGTATAAATACCTCTGTTTACTCTTATAATATGCAAATAACAAAAGATGGCACGAAAATATGTACGCGACTATATTTCCGATCACATTATACGAACTCTTCACTGAATCGAGGTGATGTTTAAAAACTTACGACTTGCTAATAAATAATCAACAACAACAATATGTTTACACTATGATCGTTCAATAGACAAAACCATTGTACACCGAAAAAACGCGTAGATTGCTTAGGTATCTTGCAGATTTATCAGCTATTCATTAAAGATAGTAGACATATTTTACCATGTAAACCCTACATTCCAAAACTGTACTGAAAAGAAACTCATCGAACACTAACGATTCAAAGTAAGTTTTTTGTATAAAACAAAAAAAACATGCTTTTAGTGAAATTTCTAACTGAGTTTTGCATACCTACGTGAAAAATACTGCATGAATGCACTCCCATTCAAGTATTCTTTTCCATTACGTCGCGTTTTTTTTCAATCCTTCCGCTTCCATATTCCAATTCTATCAGGAAAAATGTGTAAAAGGGCCGATTGAAAAGTTTATGCGTATAAAATACGTATAGTAACAAGCAGTCGGAACAATTGATATGAAACGTTCGATGTGCAATTAGCTTACAACTGTATTGCGCGAGCTCCGTTCGTTTCCATGGTTTGCATTCAGCACTCGTCCTCTACCCTCCCCGTTTATCGAGGACCGACTACCCAATTCATTGGTCGGCCAGGATTTCAATGTCCTCTCGAAGTAAGCTATTTTCCATGTTGCCGTGAGTAACGTCGCTTTTATAACTGAACGTACTTGAAAATTCCTATTAAATCGTTTCTGGTATGTGTATTTCAACGAGGTTGCCGGGGTTTTCATAATGCCGTATAATAACTATATACCCATAGTGTGATTTACGTTTTAAGAACTTTATTCATAGGCCTTAACTATTTATATATGTAGGTCGCCATCCATAGTAACCATCGTAAACGTGTTTTGAATAAATTTGTACTCAAATTATTTTTATTGTTTCGTTACGTGTCTGACTACGATTAGACAATGAAGTAACTAGCTTCATGTAACTACAGTCTATATATTTCAGGCTTATATATCTTTAAATTAAATATATTATACTCATACATAACATTGTGCATAAATAGTAGCAATACATAATGAGGTAACATTGTTAATTAAACATTACGTAGACGTAATTTTGAGACAATCCGTAAGAATATGTTTTGGGAAATGCTTGGGCGCAAATAAAATATATTTCTAAAGGGATGGTGTTTTCACAGTGCTATTACTGAGTCCTTTTGCTGAGGGGCGAGCGGAGTGAGGGCGTGAATGTGCATGAAATTTAGGAGTGCACTCGTAACAGCTCCGAGCGGAGGTGAAAGACGCACGGAATAATAGTTCGTGACTCTTCCCACTTTACGATAATTTGTACATCGTCGTTTTGCATCAATTTTTGCCACCGAGCAGTAAACACACTTTGGTCACTTTTTGTTTTACCTTTTAAGCACTAGGCTTTGTATCTTTGCACCGCCTTACTCTTTTTACATGGCGACAAAGTTCAGGCAGTTTTGCGAGTTCTCCAGCAATTTACAATATCATAATATATGTACATGATAAATACACAATATCTTCTATCAGTCCAGATTCTCGTTATTGTCAATAGGTTGCTTTAGATTCAAAGCCGAGTACCTACCGCCGAGCCGAGTGATCAAGTGAAATGCTTAGTGAGATAGCTTCTTCTCGTGACAATGCAAACTTCGTCGAGCTCGACTTCCGATGCAAGCGTCAATCTAATCTGAATTTGTACGAAATTCTATCTGCAATTTTAATAGTTTTTTTTTATTCCGTGCACATCAAAAGCGCGGGCCGCGATAACGACTAGCTTTCTAAAACTATCTCTATTCGCTTGTTTGTTTTACTAGGCACGGTGTAGTATACTCTGAATATAAAAATATCTGTATTGAATCTGTACAAACTGCACTGTTCAAATCGTTTGTAGCTTTCTAGTTTTAATATGAGAAACATTTGCATTTAACGATAATAACGAATGCCTCAGAAACACAGCGACAAAGTTAAGGGCTATGATAGTAGTTAAATTCGTGATAAAAATGTTTAAATCTATACGGTTATCGACAACGTATGAATATTGTGTATAAATTATTATTTTATATACACTGACTGGGTCACGGTACGTGGCGACATGACGCCGACACTAATGGCTACTAATTGCTGCAGTGCAATAATGTTGCTTGAGGTAAGATATTCGCGAAAAGGCAGGGCACAAGGCGGCTAGCTGCTGACGTGATTGGAATTCATCGCTTTGTACCACAGTCATCACACTAAAGATGGTGAAACGCTGCGGCCTTCTCCGTCTACGTTCATAAAATTACAATAGCAACCATTAAAAGTATTAGGCATTTTATTTTAAAATTAGAATTCATGCAGAACAAGATGAATTCTAGAAAAATCCTTCGCGGTTTCGCTATTTCCTAATAACTGGTCCACGTTTTAATACTATGAAACAACAGTTTTAACGATACAAAGAATTTAATTTAATATATGTTTTCGGACACTATATTCAGACAGCTGAATTAAAGTTTGCCAGGTTGTGATAAAACATACTTATTATAAAATATTTATGTTTTTCACATTCATAAAACTATTATAATAATTTCTAAAGCTGTATATGAAGTTCGGACAATGGTGAAAAATAAATGTACGACACACGTATACTTTTGTTATTCATTTATTTTTAAATAGTCCACATACTTCTTTGTTATTTAATGCCCATTCAAAATTTTAACACGCGTTTTATATAAATTCACCAGTCTAAATACTTCTCACTTATAAGTAAATTGCTGTTTCTCCTGAAAAAATTAAAATAGAAGCCGAGTAATCACGACGATAGTAAAAAAGTTTTACCGCAGGTAGTCGTGAATACATCCTGTATTATCCAGAGAGCACTACACCTGAAGGACTTCGTACATTCGTTAGTAGAAATTATGTCGACGCTCGCCGATCTCATTACGTCACAGCTCAGACGAGTACCACATGAAAAAGCAAATATCCCTTTAGAACGCCAACGGTATATTTAGGCCGTTTTCACCATTGTCTGAAACCCAGTCAAAATATCACATGGAAATATATGCAACGGGACGCCCCGCCTCGATGTTGTCCCGTCAGTACGATGTTCGTACTCCATTGAACCAGTACTTACCTTCGATTTATCGCGAAACTATTTTTGTACATCGTTACTCGGTTCTTGAATATACATAAATCACATGCTATTTTTTCCATACTGTTCGGAACCATCTGAAAATAACCATTCACGTATAGCTTTTTGTGACGTAATACGGCCACGAGTACCCGCAGCGATGCTCAGATAGGTATAACTGGAATGTGGTCAAGATGAGGCGTTCGACTGTAATTCGATTTCCCTTAGCTTTCCGAACACTTCAAGTGATAATGCAATTTGCTTTGTCACTTGAGAAGTGTCACGGTGCACTTTCGAATTAGATTTTCTTCCCCGCGATTCTATGTTTAGTTTTGAATAAAAGGATTCACATAATTCAATCTGCTCCACAAAGTTTCTGTAATATTACATTTAAGCAATGTAAAATAATCTAGAATATCAAGGAAATGCAATGTTTAGGGAAAAGAATATACACTGGTTTTGTGTCACAATACATTTGTGGTTATTTAATCGTTTTATTTTAATTTACTTAGGGAGTCAGGAATACAAAGTATAGAGGTGACGGAATTCTTTTTATGTGTGTGTTCCAAACCGCTCGGACTTCGATAATATATGGAGACACTGGGGACCCGGACTGGGGATTGAGACAAGAAATTTACATTTGAACGGTAGAAACGAGCTAATGCAAAGCCATTATGTAAACCGAGGGAATGTTCTCGGTTTATATATGTAGTACCTATTGTACGGTATAATCGAACAAAGTATTGATTCTGCGCCTTACATATAGCAAGTGGGTGCTAATCGAACTCTCATAATGATGTTGCCTTTTTTAGTACGGCCATCGATAACCCGCTGCTTGTAAATTAAATTTCCCCTCGATACCGTCTGGACGCAACTTTATTTAATTTACATTCACTACGTAGTTCCTATATGCTTAAATAGAGCACTTTCTTCCTCGCGATCTTAACTGTAGTAACTCCCTTTACGACAGTAGTTAATCGTGTGGTTTGCATATTTAAAAAAAGCATATTACATTAAAGAAGAAAAAATACTACGTAATATCATCATTATTCAAAAGATATGGTTACATATCTTTAACATTGTGACGGTGATGACGTTGCAGAAATAAGATTTTCAATTTTCCTCCATCGTACCTAGAAGTGGCATAGTTAAGTTGTGATTTGGTTGAGCATAATATAAGGAAAGTATGAAGGTAATGAAACAATAACATTATTTTACAAGAAATCATGATAATTTTCACTTATAAAATACAGTAGCAGAAAACTTTAATCCTTATACAAGTTTTGCTTAAATCATATTTTGTCTTAAATTCTATTTTGCTATGTTGAATGAATAGTCGTATAATCGTACAAAAGGCTCTAAATCTACAGAAAACTTTTCGTGTCACCGTTCAACTTTCTTTAGAATGTTTACGGTATCTTTTTCTTTCATGTAAAGGTAGCGGCTTTGAGCAGTCTCCAAAATAATATTATTAGATAAAAAATAAAAATAAATGTTATTGTAGGATAACCCCGCGTCCTTAAGCAACATAACCCGAAGGTTCTGTGATAACTCAAAAGAAATATAAATAACTTACTTAGAAGACGATCTTATAAAAACACCGTAGAAAGATCTTTATATAAAATTAATTTGTTACTCAGACAACATTTTCGAAGAAAGATCTCAATCACATCTAAAATCGTCGAAGATCCTGCCTACTTCAAAAATAAATGCTTTCAATTAAATAACTTATAATCATTGATTTATTATCTCAGGCCGTTTCCGTCTTCTGTTAGACATAGGATTCTTCAGTGGCACACCACGGAGATCGACCTTCAGTCCTTTAGCAACAACTGCCAGGTGCTTTAGGTACATCATTATTCCAAATAGCTAGCGGACGTCCTACGCTACCTTTGCCAAATCTCGATGTCCACTCCGGAGTACGCTTACTCCAATTGTTATCGGTTCTTTGACACGTGACTCAGCTTTAACCACTTCAAATTACTAATCGTTTTCATTATATCATTAACTTTGGTTCCGTTTCTTTTCCGTTTTCGGTTCAATCTTTTAGGTAGTGTATAAAACATCATAAACATACTATTTCATTATTGATTTGTAGAATGTGGTTTTAGAGTGGCATTTTTTTATTATTATTGAAGGCTTAGGTTCCAATCTTGACATGAACCTCAGACACTGAGAAATTATGTACTATTTTTAAGATTTACTATTTCGCCGAGTACTAGGCGAGAGTGATAGGCTCTTGCCATATACCGGAGATTACCGGCAATGATGTTACGTTTTTTGAGATAAAATATTACATATCACAACGATAAAGGAAAAAGTAGGGAAGAAACCTGCAACCTGAATTCTAAGGCGTGTGAAGGCCGCTCACCCGCACTTGGCCAATTTGGTAGTCTATATGTCTTGATACTTTTCATTCTGAGAGGGGAATTGAATCCGTCAGAGAAACATTAAAACAGTCGATGACGATAATAACTATTACGCAGTACAAAACATGACAAGCAAAGAATAATTTAAGTTAAGCTGCCCTCCTTGTATTATATGTATGTCTTCGCTAAGAACGTTAAATAAATACAATATGTACGTTGCGCCTACCTTATCGATATTGTAGGAGTTTCTACCAATTGAACGTTACAGTCGATACGAAGAAATTGCGTATTGTAATACCCACTAAACTTCAATATCACGATATCGTCTAGAACCACGAGTGGCGCGTGCCGCAGTGGATGGCCATGAATTATAAAATTTGTGGCTATTAGACTTAATTTTTAATCCATATAAGTAGTTATATAACATTTTTATAATTGCGTTGTCTTGATATCCCGAGCCCAATTCAATCGAGATTGGTATTGCTGTTAGGTTTATATCAAACACGACGAACTCTTGTTACCCTACCGATGCGCATTGCATCATATTTCTTCTCAATATGGGACGCAGTAGTGTGAATTTTTACTGAGATTAAAATGAAATGTGAAAAACAAATGTTGCGCAATGTAGGTAGTGGTATTATCTGGTGTAGGCTGAGTGACGATTAATGCAACAATAGTACAAAAGCGCATGACGTAATGATTAAAATATATTTTTTAAACCAGCTAAAATGAGTTGAGTAATCACTTGAGCTGGATATTAATCGAGATCGTATCAAAATCAATTCTCGCTCGGGGTTTAACATAGTACCCACCTATTTGTGAAGTAGGTCAATAACGATTTTATATTAATTTTATTTTAAGAGCTTTTTGTGTCTAAAAACAAAGACATTGAAAGGCTTGTTTTATATTGTATAGAAACAATCATATTGTTGCTTCGGTAGAGTAAACGTAGATAGAGATTCCGGTTTCAATTGTCCTGACTCTTGATTTACCTGCTCCAGCTTAGTTAATTTAGCAACCAAATTATCATCGAAACTTAACACTTCTTGAGTCCAGTTTACATTTTGCAAAATAATCACTGAATATTAAATACTTTTAAACGCTTTTCACCTGAAATCACCCTGTTAATGCTCAACATACTCAACATGTTCTCTTTTTAGTTTTATGGTGTATAAATATTATTAAATCGTTTTCTCGAGATATCGCTCCGATCAAGCATTTACATACAAACAGCGAAATCGTAGTTCACTGCTGTCCTATTTACGATTAATTAGACCTTATGTTTAAACTTGAATACATTTCACGTGATTTCAATTTTAATTGACCTCCTAGTGATAACCATTGTATTCGTTATTTTTAATGACACGAAATTTTTGCAGTTCCTAAACTCTCATTTGGGTGGCTCAATATTTTTAAAAAAACAATTCATGAGTACCTTTCCTGTTAATGAACACATGCTTTTAATGTGGTTATTAGTAATGAAGAACTAATTAATTAATTAGACAAAATTCGTTCACCTACATACATATTTATGGACAAATTGTTGCACGAGCTATGTTAAACAACATGTTAAGTTAGACAATACAGCTATTATCGGACGGATAATGACCTGACACCTTCATTATGTCCACTAATGGAAATTTATTATGGAAAATTCAGAAACCGCAGCAGCGGCTCAAATTTGAACGTATTTTCATATGCAGTATATCTAAAGACCTTGTTAATGTTGTGTAACGAGCACAATATACTGACCGTGCACATTGATTATAGAGCATATTAGAAAATCAAATAGGATTGAAACAGCTCACGTGTTTTTATGAATTACTAAAGATTTGAAATTGAAATGTTCTTAACAATAACTTATATGTAATACATACGCAATCGTTCAAAAGGCAATAAGGTATAGATATATATAAGGTATAAGACGATGTAAGTCAATTGATGCTTTATTATAAAAGCTCATAGTTTTTTATCGAAACTTACACAAAGTTTTTTACGAAATCAATATTCTTTTAACGCCGTAAGAGGTTGTAATGCAAATACCTGTAACATGATTTTTTGTGACTTTATTTGCATTAAGTTCATTAGTAACCGGCTGCACGGGTACCAATTAGGTTAATTCAGGGTCGGTCGCGGAGCGTGGTTGTGGTGCTGTAATCTTGAACTAGTTTGAGAAACGCAATAAGGAGTTTACTGTAAATCTTTTTCACTGCAATAGTCTTGACTACTATTTACGATTTATCATGACCAGAGCTTTCAGAGAAAGATATTCTTTGAAAAATAAAATGAAAAATACATTTTTAAGGGTTTCTACTAACACAAAGGAATATTTTTTCGAAGATACATAGAATGGAATACTAACTATTTGTCATGCGAAGATGATTGAATGTGTCCGTGAATTCTTATTGAAATGCCAGGAAATGTTAGATAAAGTATACTCTGATGCTGTGCGACTTAGAATTCAATTGTTGCGATTATACCAAGGCGAATGTAGCGATTGTCAAAGATGTGTTTATGCATAAAGCAAAGCAAGTGAATTACTTTTAACTCCAAGTGAAATATCACATTGATGTTGTAAGGTTTGAAGATGTTTAGCATCATCCAGAAAGAGAGCTTGCGCGATCGATTCACTCGAGACAGGAGGGAAATTATGAGTTATTATAGGGTAGCGCTCGTTTTTCCAGGTGAACTGTTGTCGAATTACGTATTGACAACACGACTTCGGGACTCGTCGCGCCGACGGCGCCCGCCGCGCTTTATCTTTATCGGCGTCGTGTCCATGACATTTCCTCGCCCCGACCTCTCGTCAAATACTAAACTTATCCGACGATACCTTATCCAATAACAAACTTTATAAGTCGTAATCTATCCAACCATTAGAATGCGAAATGCGAGGCCGGTGTTTATACGCGAGATCAACGCTCAGCGTTATCGTGTATATTGTTATGCGTGTTTGTTATTGTCGTGCTACTGACGTGGCGAGCCCAAATATGTGCATTTTCATCGTTTAATTTCATATTGTAGTTCGCCCCAATTAACTGCTTTCATAATTTTAAAATATTTTGAGCATATATAATGAAATCAAATCGTTTGAGTGTTTCGCAGTTAACGAGAACTACATTTCCATTAAATTGAGCATGGCCTGACGGCACCCAGCAGCTGGTGCTGTTAATTCACTCACCGCGTATTCTTAATTATGTAGTATACGAAAATGTTGTCTTGGTACGAGACTTACGTAGAATATCGAATGATTTCGAGCGCTTGCTCCATTTAATCTTTGTAGAACAATATTTCAATGTTGTCTCATGTACTTTCTTACTTTTACGTATTACGTAGTTATTCACATTATTTTTAATTTTCAGCAGTAGTTTATATTTGGCTTTTCTTTTGTTCTAGAAAAGTAAAAATGGGCTGCTTCGTCAGCAAGGATAAACTGACCAAGGAGGACATGGACTTCCTCAAGACCCACACGTCCTACGATGAAACCACCATAAAGGAGTGGTACAAGGGCTTCAAAGTAAGTGAAATAATATTAACGCGCTAAAAGAAAAACAAATATATTACCTTTTAGATGTATGTGACTATCTGACTGGTATAGTCACACGGCGTTTCTTTATTGCCAACAGCAAGACTGCCCTAACGGCAGGCTCACTCCTGCGAAGTTCGTCGACATGTACAAGATGTTCTTCCCGTCTGGGAACGCCGTCGAGTTCTGCGATCACGTGTTCCGCACATTCGACATGGACAAGAACGGCTACATCGATTTCAAGGTAACCTTTAAGGTTATAATAAATTGTGCATTGAAATATTTAAACACAAGCGAGCTTTGCGTGCCACCATTTCATACATGTGCATAAAGGCTCGATGGCACAGCGCAGGCGAAATGTTTAATCGAGCCGTTTGTGCGAGTGATGTTGCGAAACTATAATTTAATTAGACCTGTGTATTGTACTCGTGTTGGCGTCCTTTCACAGCCGACTTCCATGGCGTGCATGAGTTTTAATTGAAAGTCACCGTGAACGAGATGTTGACGTTTGTTATAGGAATTCCTGCAGGCGATTCACGTGACATCTAGTGGCACTCCCGAAGAGAAACTTAAGTGGGCGTTCCGCATGTACGACGTTGATGGGAACGGTGTGATTGATATCCAAGAGATGACGAAGATCGTCCAGGTACGGACTTCCATGGAACGCTACTGCAGTTGAATAAAGAGAAAAAATAATATTTCGAAGTAAAATAACTGATCGGTATATTACTATAACTGAAGTTGACCCGTTAATATGCTGAAGGACGCTTTGGGACGATGTATTAATGACCTCCCGGCGCTCTCTCAACCGGACCACTTAGTTTCTGCTCTTTACAAATTATCTCTGTGCTGAGACACATATCGCGTTACTACTAGTCTTGCAGTGTTCTATTAAACTTGGAAAAAGATTTTAATTAAATACAGACATTTTTTAATGGCAGCATTACTTCACATATTCTTTATTTGTACGTTACGTTTTACGATAAACTAAAAGTGCTAATTCTCTAACTATTTACGAGTTTTTTTCCCGAAATTTGAAAACATTGCTAATGCAATTTATATTCGCAGGCGATCTATGATATGCTGGGAGCTTGCTCGAGCAACAGACCTGCGGACTCTGCCGAGGAGCGCGCGAAGAACATCTTCGCCAAGATGGATGAGAACAATGACGGTCAACTGACCCAGGAAGAGTTCCTCAAGGGATGTCTCCAGGATGAGGAGCTGTCTAAGATGCTCGCTCCTTAAGCTAGTGGTCGATAGTTGCTCGTGCACCGGTCATCACCATCCCTCACTCACTTCTAATATTTGACACTCGACGATACACTTCCAATAACAAGTCAGCACTTTATTAATTAAAAAAGTTATCAATACTATGATCACACGGCATAATTTCTTATAGTTACGTTAACGAAGTACAAAGTCGGGACACATACATAGTTCGGTTTGATTGATTGCGCAATACGAGTTTCGTAATATTTAAAATGTCTGGTAATAGCGCAGCAGGACGTTCTCAATGTTATGAGGTGTTTATTTCGATCACGTCGCTATCATGTCGACATACGCGTCGAATGGTCGTGTTTGCATGTACCCTTGATAATCCCTGCCCTGTTTATATTACGCGGCGGCCGCGATACGTTCCGGAGCGCACGCTGCGTTGGTTGATAAACACACAAAATGGTCGAATGCAATTCTCGCTTAAGTGTCGGTTACAATCTCGCTATTATACGGGAATTAATTATACGTATTAATGTACAACGTATCGCTCGATTGCGTCAGTTTGTTCGTAATAATGCTCGTTTAAGCGTTTTGCTATCAACGGTTCTATAAATAGAAATTAATCGATACCGGTGTATCGCAGCAGAGGCCCTTCTATTTGCATCTCTACGTGCGATGCCCAAATATCGCCCTGAGCATCAGCGGACAGCAGTAACATCTAGAAAAAAAAAATATTTTAGCGATTATCGATGTTCGTATTCGTAATAATATTTCAATTATTGGAAGTGATTAAAATGTCCATTCCTACCTTTTAAACTGCATGATAACTTGTATGTCGATTTACTAGTCAAGTCGCTATTGGAATTACGGTCTCTATGGTCTCTATTTAAATAAGTGTTGTCTCCGTACCATTCACAAATTAGGTGACAGATCCCGTAGATACTCTCTCTACCTATTTATCTAATATATTTAATATATACCTTTTATGGAAAGTTGTATAACCGATGTAACTTCTCTTATAAGCGAGGATCTATTACACTCACATTTGGGGTTCGATTGCAAATCGGTCCTGTCTGTCTAGTCTTCTCTTTCTTATGATTTTGGACCTTTACAGATTAATTCACGGAAACCGTACAATTTAAAATAGATACACGAGATTCCTCTTTGTATTGTCGATATCATACAATCATCCGCATTGGATTACTTTAAGCTCTTCTACATCCTTTTCCACTACTGTGCCTTCTAATTCTCTGTAAATAGTTTTCTTTCGTACGTTTAGTTTTGTTTTTTTTTTGTTGTTTAATTTAAGCTTTACTAACTGAGACATCCTTATCATTTGAATCTTCATTAGGAGAGTTCCGTTACATTTAGACTCTCTAATTTTTATTGATTAGTGTGCCCTAGTCCCATGATTTAGATTGTATATTTGTTAGCGTTTAGTATTAATTTCGTGTCCTAGTTACCTAATATTGCTTTTATTTATTATTTGATAACGTTAAATCTAAAAGATGGGCAGAAAACATATTTTGGGTCGCGAAATATTTTTAACGTTTGCGTCTCTAAATTTTCAGGGCAATGTTTTTAATTTCGTTAGTTAAAAAAAAATATGTTATTATTTACATACTAAATCGAAAATAAGCATTTGTAAAAATGTAACATTTAAACTCGACATTAATAAATTACTATACAAAGATTCATAATACTTACTTAGACTAGAAAACGCCTAAGTACACAACAACGTCACATTTATTGTATACAAGGTCGAGATTTTGAAAACGTGATTCGCTAAATATTAAAATGAGTTGTCACTTAATTTGATCTCATTCGTGTGCACTGAAAACTAATACTTGTTCTTTTATTTTATTAAATACATTCCATTCCACGTTTGATTAAATTTATCTAGTTTCTAATAAGTTTGACAACTCTCGTCTTCCTTTGCTGTTTTCGTACGCATTTTTTTCCTTTTTTCTGCATTTGAAATAGTTTAATGAGCCTATTTTTATACGTACAAAAGTTTTTTTTATTGTTTATTTTATTATAACTGCATTTTAAAAGTAGTTTGTTTATATTCGATTTAATTTTACCCCATGTGTTTTGTATTCAATATCAGTAAGGGGTGTTCTGTGGGCTGTAGTACGATTTATGAGATGAGTTGAATTAGGTGGACTCATCCATGTTACCGTTGGGTCGTTATATAAGCCAAGCGTAATACAACATAGAAAAAAAAATTGTTATTTTATTGTACCTTAATAAATGAAGGTAAATATTTGCGAGCTGCTAAATGAAATTCAAGCGCATTACAAATGAAATTTATAAAAGGCACACTGGTATATCGGCGTAATGTACGGTAAGAAAAAGCTGGATAAATTGTTATGATCGGTCATATACATACATGTATGAGAAGAGGGATCAATAATACTCATCTTGGACCTGAATGTTCACGCTGACAGGGTGTAGTGTAACATATCAAGAAAGCGGACTTTAGAGTGACACTTTAATACCCGATACATTGCTTTAATGGAGTGCGTATTAAACGAAACGGCAGTCTTATAATAATAGTTCGAAACGCGCGATTGTATATAAACATAAACGTTTCAAAATCACAAAACGTATCCATACAACGGAAAGGTTATTGTCAATTTATTATTTTTGTTTTTTTTTCTTTATTTATGTTATAATCGGTTTATTGGCGATATTTGGCGACCCAGGCTTATGCGTCAGTTGGTATAGTTTTACAGTATCTTCTTCTACAGTTCAACCTTAAGGCTGCTTGTCTTTTACCTTCGTATCTTCTTACGCACATATTTGACTATTTTAATACTTGTTGCCATTATTTGAACGCAAACTAGACATCGTTTCAATGAACACATAAAAATGTTGCCAAGCATAAAGTGTGCCATATGTGGTATTACAATTTCTTCGCGATAGTACCTGTTATAAATTCTTTAACGTTATAGCTGTCTTCAGTATCGATGCGGCAATTCTTTTCGTGTGAAAGGTACTGACGTCAAAATTACGTAGTACGTAAAAACTCTTTAGTGTTACGTTCGACGCACACACCAACTTTACTCGTGTACAACATACCAAAGAATAATACGTGACACTAATGTATCGCGCAAATACTACTCATTTTTAATATATGTATCTTTCTACGATTACTTTTTATTGTAGCAAACGTGCACAGAATATTGGTGGATGTGAAACTGTAATTAATAAATTTCCTCTCATTTTGTACCTCAATGTGAATAATTCCTCGCATTCTGAGCTATTGAAACCTTACGGCGGATGGTAATTGGAAATTCTTCCCAATTTGGCCATCGACATAAATTCTAAACTTTAACTACAGCGAATATTGGTTAAACACAACTGCTAAGAAAAAACTTATACTAACAAGGAACGCAGCCTAGTTTCCGGCCCGAGTACAAAACAAACAAAAGTATGTTTGCAGTCCTATTTAAAAGGTTTTCGCTGTAAAGTTTCAATGTCTCGCGTTTTCATGTTCTCCGCGTGTTTAATCGCTTCATGTGAACTTCAACTATTATAAATGTAATATGGAAAAAGTGTCGCGGTCTTAGTAAATTTACTCTTGCACATTCTAAATATTTATTCTACAAATTTCACACGTAGATTCGTTATAATCACGCTTAAACGTACATTCCTCTTTATTGTCGTCTTAAATGTCTCCAATTTATTATATAATACGAGTAGTGCAGACGATGTTCAATTTTACTTTGTATTAATTCGTAGTGGTCCCCATCAGCTTTGAGCACAAACTATTTAAATTATGGGTTTATTTATTTCTGTAGTTCGTGTCATAGTATAGGTGTATTTTAAGATGTATTTAAGTGGTAGTGTTAGATATTAAGCAATCAAGTATTCCCAGCTTTCTAATTCAATGACATTTTTGTTTGTTGAAATTGACAATTTTAAAGATTCCGTTTTGATCGCTCACTGTAATTTCATTTAAACATAACAGTCACAACTTTCTACGTCAATGAGTATTATGGTGAAATGTTTATTTTCAAATGTCAAATGAATATTGTAACTTATCGCGTGTGATGTAACGGCAGGCTGTCACCTAAATGAAAAAACTTTTCGTGACAGTATACGATCCTCAATCGGGGAGAGCTACACGATAATGTGTTGTTTTCTACAAATCAAACAAGTTTATCAGTTTTAAGCGTCAGCAGAATATAGTTTTAGGTGACAACTGCTTAAAAATTTTTTATACTGTTGAGAGATTAAAATACTGTCAGACTCTAATATCAAAACACCTCGGAACCTATTTGTCTATCGGAAAAGAGAACCTTTCACCTTTTGAATCCGATTTAAATAAATTCAATTTTGATCTCTCGGCATTAGAATTTGCACTTTGATTTTTGTAAAATGTTTTTGCTACGGAATCTTGACAAAACTGTACTAAGAGATGAAACCGCGCGCCGCGTAATTCTGATGCATCCCCAAGTCTGAACAACGGTTTTTTAAAAGTATTTACTGTGCATAATGTTGGTATTCATTATTTATTGACGAAGTCTTGCGGTGTCCTTTAATTATAACCGTATTCTACCCGTCATATTTTAGTGTAATAGGTAGGCACTTGTACTAGATGGAAATATTCACTATGTCCCCATAAATCTCTGTTGTATTTCTAAGAATACATATTTTTAATGATTCACATTTTGCCTATTCATGTATAATATACAAATTATAAAAAATAGCTCATGTCGTGTGTCATTTTCTTGGTACCCGATTAGTCGTATGCTTTGTATCGTTTATTATTGTTCTTATTTATTCAATTGTCTGCTTCCATCATCTAGTACATATAATTTACATATGTGAGATACCGAGGAATGAAGTGTATGTATCCGTTCTTAAATCATTACAATGTTACAGTCACTTACTGTCGTATATAAATCGCCACGACACTGTTTCGTCTGTATGTAACATTTCAGGGCCCAAGACCTGATTAACTGAGTTCAGCGAGAGGTTGTGCTATACACGTAACGTCCTATTTCAAGGTATAAAAATATTAAGCAAGATGGGGAAGCAAAATAGCAAATTAAAACCAGAAGTCTTAGAAGACCTGAAGCAGAACACGGAGTTTTCGGGTAAGTTCATATGTTTTGTTACGTGACATGTACAAAAGTGTATAAGGTTGCATTTTTATTTCTTGTACTTGAAGTACTTTGTGTTTTAATAAAATGAAAAATTTATTCAAGCACGGCAGTCGCGGAGCGTACCTACAATGAAAAAAGAACATTATCTAAATACTTAACTTTTATTGACAAAGCATGTAAATAGGTTTATGTTTAGTATTATCACGATTTTGAACTTTGACGTTTGCCGGTAAAGGAAACAAAATCGGAGCTTCTAAAATAAATAAAGTTTATCAAAAGTTAGTAAGCCTTTGAATTTGTTTAAAGGGGACTTTTAATGTGCTACACGGAAAGGAGGTCTTAGAATAGGCTTTCTGGGTGAAAAATATTGAGCCGTTTTTATTTTTCGTGAATATTTTGATATAAGATGAAGTTGTCGACTACTTAACACCGTACTACGCAATATAGAAGTAATATTCAATCATGAGTGGAACAATTATAAATATTTTATTTCAAAAATTGTTTAAAATAAAATGACAAATTTAGAAATACATATGAACATAATATGTTCATATTTGTATGCAATGCATATGCATTGATTTTCGTGGAGTCTATATAACAATTTAATCTAGAAGCCAATAGAAACGTCAGTAACGGAAGAAATAGAATGTACATATTTAATTGATTAAATGTTGTCTACCTATTGCTAATCCTCGTAAATCGATTACCATTGTTAAAAGTTTTCTGCGATCTCGGGTTGAACAATGGCATGAGAAGCCGCAACAGTGCGGCTCTAACAGCCGAAACAATGTCTTTAAATATAGCATTATCTTGTGAGATTTCTTTGCTAAATTTAGAACATTACGTTCTAGTACACTCAAATATTAGACGTGTAACTATCGTATCGTATAATAAAATTCTCACCAATTGGCTGTGTCGATTTCACTATGCGAAGTGAACAGAATTTGCACATCACAACAAAAACTCCGACACTGTTATCGAACATACATAGTCGGATATGGACAGTCTGTTAAACGTTTTCGCTCGCTTAAGCCCGAACAAAGCGTGACTGGCGTTGCAATTAAATTCAGTTCGGATTTAATAAAACCGATTCACCGTTGCACAGAATCGATTACGTTAAAAGCTTTGACAGGCTCTGCTTTACGTTCAGTATCGAAAGTGCGCGTATCGATAATCATGTAGACGAGTTGTCGCTTTGTTATTACAGATGCCGAAATACAAGAGTGGTATAAGGGATTTTTAAAAGATTGCCCCAGCGGCCATCTGTCCGTCGAAGAGTTCAAAAAGATATACGGAAACTTCTTCCCGTATGGCGATGCTAGTAAGGTGGGTCTTTGCGTTATTGTGTTTTAATGTATTGTTTGCATTTAAATTTGTCATATAAGTTTTAGTTAGCACGGAGTCACAGTGAAGAGAGGATATTGTCGTTTACAGTTCGCAGAACACGTATTTCGAACGTTCGACGCCAACGGGGACGGCACTATAGACTTCCGGGAGTTCTTGTGCGCATTGAGCGTGACGTCGCGCGGCAAACTCGAGCAGAAACTGAAATGGGCGTTTTCCATGTACGACCTGGACGGCAACGGCTACATCTCGCGCCAGGAGATGCTGGAGATTGTCACTGTTAGTAACTTCTTTAATTGTAAGACTCATTTTCTGCTACGAGCGCACACACCCACACAAAAATTTTAATCGCTTAGACAGCGATTTGAGTTCTGATTGTTATTGATATAAAATGTCTATACGAATACGTATGCTACATAATGAAATTGAGTACAACGACTATCTAAAACATTTACTTACATGCGTACTTAACCTTATTGAATACTAGCTTTTGCCCGCGACCTCATTGCGTGGAATAGTTGCTTTAGTTTGCATTTTGAATTTTTTAGGATAGTTCATTTGCCCTTCGCCACGGCCTCGCCACAATACATAGGCGCATAGAAAACATAAACAGATTTGTTTGATTTCTCATGTTAACATTCATCTACTATTTTATCCCCAGGTAGATCGCAATTTCAAAAATCCTGGTTCAGTCAAAGTTTAATTTTTTTATTTTCGATAATCACGAACTCCCATAAAAAATTTCATCCCCTATTTCAACCCCTTCAATGCCTTTTTTCGGTATGAAAATTAACCTACATCCTTCCCCGGGATTAAAACTATCGCTGTACCACATTTCATCTAAATCGTTTCAGCGGTTTAAGATGTTCCTACTCCTGTGGAGTGTGATTGTCGCCCATTGTGTACACACACATGGACCGAAAATTACTCCTAACAGACTGAAGTATTTTTAATCGCTTACTACTCAAATATTGTTTTGCCAATATTAGCTACGTTCGAAATTTAAAATAACAAGCATTTAATATGTCGGTTGTTTTAAATATTACTTATATAGGCATGTAATGATTCGGCGGGACACGGCTGTGAACATAAGTAATTTTGATGGTACAATTTTTGCGAAAAAGTACACCCGCC
>DWME01000298.1:0-37012 GCA_018244795.1 Parelbella ahira ahira | reverse complement strand
TAATCCGTCATTGTACAGGTTTACTAGTAAATGTAACCAATGCCTAAAACCTTCAGCAAATGTATGGAATAATTTATACAAATTCCCGACTAAATCTATGCATTTCCTAAGCAGTAGGTTATCGAAAATATACTTCGTTCGGGATATTGTTAAGTTACAACGGGGTTAACAGCGCGCGGGGTTGCTGCTATTCCGTCGTTTGCAAGGGGGCTCGTTTTAATAAGATGTTTATGCTTCAAAAATAAAACATTTACTTTTGGTATTGTGTTGTCCTATTTTGATTATTAATAATTATTAATTAATCCAAACAGGAAAACATAAGACTGTATTTATTTTAGCGGCCAAATGTGCACCGAATAATACTAAACATAAATTTTATCTTATATCGGGCAAAGATGTAGACTCCCAATCACTACTAGAAATTCTAAATTTCAAAAAATCCAATAATACCCGACCCAAGATTTGAACACTGCTTCTCGATCAGTAGTCGCTCTAGCAACCACTCGACCAACGAGGCAGTCAAATGAGAATTTGCATAAAAATTCGTAATTTGAAAATTATACATACTAACATTGTTATGTAACAGACTCCGAGTCACTACTAGAAATGAAAGTTTGAAAAATCCAATAGTACCTACCCGACTCAGGATTTAAACCCAGAACCTCCCGATCGGCAGTCGCGCTTGCAACCACTGCACTGCAATCTGCAGTCGCACTTGCAACCACTCGACCAACGAAACAGTCAAATTCTCATACACTTATATTTTAATTAACGACCAAAATATTCGCTAGAAATAATTTGAATGGCAAAGCAACATTTGCCGGGTCAGCTAGTTTAAATTATATCTAAGTAAAGTATTTCTTATGTGTGGGTGTAAAAAGTAAGGGTGTAAGTATAATTACATATTTAGACAAATATACCTTGTCGTTTATCGGAGCTCTAGTTATTGTAACACATCCTCTGTCGATGTTTACTCAGCGATCAGATGGCCTTGTCGATGTGTCCTTAAATATTTATGTATTATTATTATTTTATATCAAAAAAGCGAGGATTAAATCTCTTTGTTCCTGATGTAATTTAAATTCAATTATCCTTGAACAATGTAGGTACATACCTACTGAAACGTAGCCTATGGTCAATAACAGGAAAAAAGCAGAGACAAAAATTTGGGAATTTTAGGTAGGTAGGTAGCGGAGTGACGGGAGAGGAGATAAATGAATGTTAATTATAAGTACATAATATGTATATTTACCCACAATATTGTTCTATGAAAAGTTATTTAAGCTTCAACTATTACAATAAACATATTATTTAACTTAAATATATACATAGTTACCATAACAATACTTATTAACTTTAATATGTACTTATATTTTGAATAATTACCTAACACTATAAACTTTTTTTTTGTAAAATGTAATAAAAATCTTTACTACATTAAAAACTTTAAGAACTGTAATTTTAAAAAGTACCATCACGCCCGTAATTTCCGAAGAGGTAGGCAAAGGAGTGTAGTACACTCCTACATTTCACCAGTTACGTTATACCTCTCATAACGGAATAGATGATAAGCCTATTGCCTAGCACCGGGCACAAAACCTGGCTCCGAGTTACTATTAAGAATTTTGAGTTAGGAAAATCCAATATTACCCGAACCGGGAAGCAAACCCAGGACCTCCTTGATCAACAGTCGCCCTTGCAACTACCGCTCGACCAACAAGACAGTCGGTCTTACATTGTTTTTAAATGCATTACTTATAAACAAACCACTTTAAAAAACAAATAGTGATAAAAAGGTTCTTAAAATTTAGCTAATAATTAAAATTATACCTATCGACAGTGCTGGTTGAATATAATATTATAGAAATTTGAGAATACATAATATTGTATCTAAGAATTCATTTCCTAATAACCATTATATCTACACAAATAATGATTAAATTTTCACGTCAGCAATGCTAATAACCGTGTCCAATTTAATGGAAATAATAATAAATAGCGAATATAATTATTGTGATGTTTGGTTAAATTATAAAACTGGAAGAAAGAAGCAAGCTACAAAGTTATTATCGATGAGCTTAACCTAATGTAATTATCTTTTAAAATGTTTGTTTCTCTTAAATAACATGTAGTCAGCTTCAAAAAACTATAGCGTCATATATTTTATGATGCTGGTCTGACGCCCATCTAGTTCACCAGTGCATCGCAATGCAGATTTGGGCACTCTCCATGTGAAATAATTTATTTGTAGTCGTCATCTGTTACTTTCACTGGCTTTGCTTTCTTCTAGCTGGTGTAAACTCCGATGTAGGCGTTGCAGTTGGGACAGTAATGATTGGCGTTATTGCAACTGTCCATGCAATACGGGAGACATACCAAGGGCCAGCATCTGGAACAACGACATGGATATGTTGTATGTATTTGAAAAAACAAACCCAAAGATAAATTTCTACTCGACACATGGCATATCGCCAACCAATATACAGACAAACTGGGACCAGTCTCCTCTTTCATTGGTGACCGAAATTCTGAACATTTCTATGCTTTTGTATACATGTTACAGAAACCGTATTTTCGTTAATAACAATCGCTAAATCTCTGACATATTTATCAGCCTTAAATGCGTAAGCAGTATTTATATCTACATAATTTGTATCGACTGTAAGTATCGCCTCTTCGGTTTCAGATTAGCCGTATTATTTACATAGACTCGTAATTATTGCAGAATATGGAGATCCGCCAAATGTTGGACTATTCATACAGCAAACAAGGTATGATCGCAGACAACAGAAACTTAACAACAATGCATTGGTATTTATAAAAATTAAATTGAAAGGTTTCTTTCTACATAACTATACATGTAACAAGTACTTTGTCACAGCCATTTGCATTGAAGTAAATAACGGTTGTGTCATCAACCTGAGAGAGGATTCCGTATCAACTGACAATATTGTGTATAAATTTACTATTAATAAAAAATAAATAAAACATAATTCTCACCCAACAACACAAAGCAAGAGTGCAAATAAATGTGTCCTAACAGATGGTTTGTACTCCACTCTTGTAACGATCTGCTGGTTACAGGATGGACATATAAAAACAGTAGGACTAGGAGTCATCTGACGCGATATCACTATTGGGCCCGGCACGACACCTGGGCCGTGAATCACCGTGGTGGTTCCAGGATGGATGATCGTGCTGGTACCAGGTTGAACTACGGTCGGGCCGTACGAAGGCGGTGGTCCCACGTAAGGTGGAGGCTCCGCTGGTGGATAAGTGTGAGCCTGCCCAGTGGTCTTCACTGAAAATACATTTATAAGCTAATTAACACTGTTTTGATGTGTAACCGGCATAATATATTGAGTATAAAATGGGAACGACTATACGTCGTACATTTTACCTACTCAATGGTTGCATGACACGTGTTGCAAAAGTGAAATCTGTTCACAAACCATTATCACTATACTTACAAGATTTCTTTCAAATGAGATTAATGAATGGGAAATGAACAAGAGATAAGAGAAAAGATATTAGAAACTTGGGTAGAAAGTGTGACCAGAGGATACTCTGACACTCGATAGAGTGCGACTTATAGAGATTGATGTAATATCTGACTACTGATTATAATATAATATAATAATCACTTTTTCTATTGTTCACGTAATATTAAAAATATACTCACTCTCTATGCCGGACATCGTAACTGCTTCAGTTCGAAGTGTCACTGAACTACAATTTTTGCACAAGTTCTTTGAATTAAATTCGTACTACGACTAAAAGCATAATCTATGCCCTTAAATGTACCAAGATAAGCAATAGATAAAAATACATGCGATAAATAAGACCAGCTACACTCCGGACATTTCTCGCTTGATAAAGGATTGTAATATTGAACTGTTCATCTGGCGAGTTCGTTATATGAAAACGTGGCATAGTATAAAGGACTCTTAGAGGAAAAACTCTGATAGGAAAATTCCATAGGTAGAAGTCCAGCAATGGGACCAATAAATGTTAATTTAAAAGTATAAATACATCTAATTATTTTTTTAAATCAAACACAATCGTAACATCTCGCCTGTAATCCCCAGTCAAATTTATGACCCGCCATAGGCCAAGTGGTGAGTCTACCGCCATACATCGCCCACAGACCCAGATTCCAAGCCACAAGTAGATATAATAAATAATATTTAAAATTTAAGTACAAACAACAAAATGAAACTTGTTGTATGTATATAATTGATAAATATGATTTGAGAGATAAGTCGCTCAGCGATATGAAAATATTCTGTATACGAACGATTTTTGGAACTTTATGATTACCTTGTTCTTTATATTACAGAAATTTGTGTTTTGATTATATATCTAAAATTAGTACTGATATAAAATATACGTATAATTACATTAAGATGTCAATAACTTATATATGTGTGTATGAAATTTAATACTCGTGTAGGTATGTTATCACTATCAATATATTTTTTATCAGCATAGTTCCACGAACCAACAAAAATTTGTTACGAGTTGTATCAAAATTATACGTTATTAGTAATGATGGAATATCCAGTTAATATAAATGAAGAATGTACAAAGAAGTTTTTGATAAAACGAATATATTTTTCATTTAGTGAAGGTAAATGATGTGTGACGAACCTTCTCTTGGAAAGATAAAGTTTTATTCAAACATTAAAAATAAGAATGGATGGGCCAACAACAATACAGTCGAAGGTACTTAATTTATTTTGAAGAACAGTAAATGTTATTATTTGCAAGCACCCTTGCGACCACCCCACCAGCAAGGCAGTCAATATATAAATATATTTAATAATAATCAAATATTAGTTTAATATAATAAAATATATAATTAATAATAACAGTTTACGGAATTTAAGCACTTTAAGAGGCACTTTAAGAAGAAAAAGAAGAAAAATAGTAAACTGCCTCGTTGGTCAAAGGTCGTTGATCATTCGAAAGGTCGTTGGTCGTTGCAAGCGCGACTACTGATCGGGAAGTCCTCCTGGGTTCAAATCCCGGTTCGGATACTATTCGATTTTTCTAATTTAGAATTTCTAGTCGTGACACAGAGTCTGGAATTGTGTTCGGTATATGGCTATAGGCTCACCACACATTCCATGGGATGTAAATGTAACTGGTGAAACGTGGGAGTGTACTACACCCCTCTGCCTACCCCTTCGAGGATTACAGGCGTGATGTTACATTATATCATTGATTGTTAATTACCGAATTAATGACGTTTACTAAGCGATAAGACTAGCGATACGTCCTATTGGATAAAAAGTACCGGGCTAAAGATATTTTATTCTTGAACGCTATTTAAAATACTAGATATGTACTATAATATTTATTTTCATCAATACAATAGATGTTATGAATCATCCGTCAACAGGATATACACACAATTGATAAAAAACAATGGTACTGACGTCGAATGTACAAAAATAATAGGTATTACATATTTGTAAATATTACTCACTTATTAGTCAACCGGGTCTTTTTTTATTCATCCTGAATTATAAACCTTGCGTTATATACATATAAATACTTTTTTTTAAAGTAATGATGCCTCTGTACTTGAAGGCAATGAGTTTATAAATCACTAATGAATAATTGACTAACATCAATTAACTAATAGATAGGTAATAGACAAATCATAAGAGTGAATGATGTGCTCTAGTGGTGCTTTTCGCCAAGCCTTGAGAGACCTGATGTAATAATAACAATCATAGTTTACCAGTGACCTTATTCATGTCTATATGATAAGCCGATGATGATCTGCTTCTTTGACACATTATTTTTTGGCTTCTATCAGACGGCTAAGCATCTATTTACACATATTTCAACGTGGAGAGCGCTAGCCGGTTCACTATTGCAAAGATAGGTATGTATATGTAGATTATTTGCACTCGGTCGCATGTTACGAAGAAATCGCTAGTTAGCCAACCATAACTGAACAGAAATATTCTTATGGACAAAAAACAATCCAATTCTTTATCAATAGCATGGAAATAACCATCATAATGGAGTCGTTATAAAAATAAGACGAGAAATAAAAATATAACTACATTATATTCATAGTCGATAACGTCAGCGAAACTCATAAAAACCCCTCATTAAAATAAACCGGGTGGCACTAGGCAGTAATTGCTCAATGAATGAAACGCGAGCTCATGACGCCAATCTGTTTGAAATTGTGGGATATTTAAAATGTTTAATATATGCACACATTTGAAATAAAACCATACTGCTAAAAGTTCAAGGGCATACAGAAGCCTCGCTTTTCAAGTTATTTTAATAGCTGTCGGATTTGTGTACGACTAAATATATGTTAATCACAGAAACTGGAAAACTAAAATTTTATGACAATATTGTGAAGTGTTTTTCGATTGCCTTCGCTTATCGATTACGAATTTATACATTTTTGTCGGCGTCTACAATCAATCACATTATATGCCGCAAGTAATTCCATAATCTTAGATGTACGCATATTTTTTTACATAAAGTAACGCGTCGGTAATACAATCCAGTAGAAGCTGTCATCAAATTAAACGTGTAAAAATAACTCAGGATGGGACGTGCTACATAACGCATGTTTGTGTTTGAGGCAGGAAACTATCTGCGATAAATATGTATATCTATGTAGTTACACTACGCCATTTTGCTTAGTATTATTTAACTATTAGGCGCAACTTCTAACTTTTTTTCCTTGCATAAACATTACTTACACATACCTAAATTATAAAATACAACAGAACATGTCATAAAATCATACGCGGGGACTAAATCTGCACGATAATTGTATTCAAAATACATGTTTGTCTGTAGCGAGAGAATATCCACGATAATCATCCTTATGTGGGCACCCTGCGCGATGCGTACGGAACTCTGTCAGCGCAGAGATAACTTAATCTTGATGGAAAACCTATTTGACTAATGGACGGAGGCGCACAATACGAATGCTCGCCCCAATCTATCATTTACCTATAAAACTTTTGTATTAGCTCGACATCACATCTATACGTAAAACGAACATCATTTTGAGCCCACACGGGATAATGCATTTGCTTGATGAAAAGTTATGTTGTTCCCAAATTAATTTGATGCTACAGAGAGGGAATGGAGTGGAATTTATGTTTTCATTGCAACACATCATTTGATGGTACGACAATTTATGTGATGAAATAATAGAAGCCGAAAGGCCTCCGTATCAAACACAGAAAGAAATGATTTCTTTTATTTTTAACATAAATAGCGAACAGGGATCAGATGACGACTTTTTTAAATAAATTATTCTGAGAGACCTGATTCCAACGCGTCCTTAAATACTGAATACTATAGTACCTACCTACTAAACAAAATACATATGTATGTATGTAGATAAAATGGTGACGTTTCTACGAACTTACAGTAGTTTCCATGACCAAGCCGAGAAAAGCAAGTACTTATATATTAAACACGTTTGTCATAAGGAATTTAAACGAAATAACGTCCGTGTCACCGAAACAATGACTAAACGGATATACCATTTATTTCTTAGGACACAGACAAATTTAAAAATAAACATGCTTAAAACACGCACATTAAAGGTTAAAAAATTAAAATACTAATTAAACTAGTTTTTTAAACTTATTTAAATTCTGTTCCATACCCTCAATCTATTTAGGTAATTGCATGGAGGTAGTATTAAATCAGCCCCGCAAACATGGCCGACTGTTTTCCAACCGAAATGTGGTCTGCATCGCCAATCATCTATACCACAAACCATCCAATATTTCTGTTATCTATTTTAATCCTAATATCACTATTACTAACAATGATATTCAATGATTAATCAGCACATATTATTGAGAGGTCGGAGTGATATCTATTAAAAGAATATGTATCACTGGGCCTATAAAAAGTATATTTGTAGACACGTGTGGATGATTACAAAAGATAACTAAAGACAAACAAAAATATAATATGGCTGATAGATAATTTTCCATGAATGGAGAAATAGTAAAAAAGAAAAAACTCACTTGTTATAGTTCAGTAATCCGTGAACAGACTTGTGTATAATCACGCCAGCTATACCCACCTAGTATTTAATGTGTATTTTATTAAAAATACCAATGAATATAATTTGATCGAATCTAGGTATGAGTATGACGGAATAAATCATAACGAAATATTATTATGTCACAACGTTTTAGATCCAATTTTAAAGGCAAATTTGAGACGTAGTCTGCGGTAATTCTCGTGCACAAATAACGAACATTCCATTCAAACAATCCGATTTAGATAAGTATTATCCTCTATCGTAAAGCATTGAACTATTCAGAGCATCTGCGACCTTAGAATAAAAAAACGCGGAAGTAAAACGGTTGGCGAGCGTTCAGAGAAATCGCCAGTAAGAGAACTGTCTGACTGGCTTGTGCAAGTAATAAGCAAACAACTAAAGTCGCTTAAGAAACAATCTTTTCATTCTTCTATATATAATCCATTGCCCGTTCTGTTTAAAAATTATTTAGATAGTTTTAGTGTCGCTTTATACGACATTCAATTTGCAAGAAATCAATAGACACAATGAGAAAGATGAACAGATGAGAACAGAATAAAAGAAATAAATAAATCGAACCCCGTATTAATGCAGTTATATTAATAACATTAACTGGGACAGTAAAACCATTTTTAACGGACAATAAGCCTCTTAAACGATGACAGCGTGTTTAATTTTATACTAAACGAGCCTCTTGTGAAGGAATAGAATCTAAACGATTCGATTATATTATAGTACAAAATGTTTTACAATACCCTTTTTTATTTCCTGCCCCTACAAAATACGGTACCAGCTTAGTAATGTCGTTTTAAGTTTGATTTGAATCCGTTAATATTATATAGGTACCTACTTGAAATATTCTTAGAAGAAAATATGCCTAATGGAACTTGGTGTAGAAGAATTATAAAAAAGAGTACTTAACCTCTACAGTTAATTATTGTGCAACATTATATACAATAAATATATGTATCCATAGGTACGTATATAACTATTATATACTTTAGCTTGATAGAATTTAGCATAGCAAGCAATGACCAGCTTGGCATTTTTAATTGAGATATTTTAAATTATTTTAATTTTAATTCATTCTTTCTCTGTCGCACTAGCTAATACATTAAAACAATAATCAGATTATTATTGCACAACGTAAATGGCAAGATCCTATAAAGTGGTCCTAGCGAGTGCTAATGCAATAAAAAAATTCCATGTCATAAAATTAGTAACTGTCGCACATAACATAGCAATCACTGCAATATGTTAGCACGCATAACACATTGGACTGCAAACGCATAAGTTCTTTTGGGAGTAAAACAAAAACATCTAGGACTAAAAAAATTCGAACAATTAGTAGCAGGGCGTCACAACTCCAAGAGGAATACCCATTGCACTATAATCACGGGCGAAGAACGCCCGATACAGAAGGGCGCGAGCAGTGCGTTCACAAAGCCGCTATTTGCTCTCCGCCGACACTGAGCAAGCAATCGCCTAATTGAAACGCTCCCGGCACCTGTCTGTACTGTTCACATATACATAGATATAGCAATGATGCGATATTTTGTCAAAGTTCTATATTAATCTTATAAATGCAAATGTATTATTCATGTATCTATGTATATTTTCAAAGTTGTTAAATTAAGACCACTAGGTGCCTAGCCCTACTTCTCATCATAACCTTTGTTGACTGGTAGAAAAGTCAGTTACCATTGAGTCCGCCCTTTGTTACCAAGAAAAGGGAATAAATAAATAACCATTAATCCTATTTTACCATCTGTTATTCTGCTTTCACGATTAAACCTCTGAACTGATTTGCTTGGAACTAAATACAAATTGAATATATTAACCCGTATCGAACAGTAGAACGATAAAATTGTTACTGTTACTTGAGACTATTATTAGCAAGGATTTTAACATGTATCCATATTACCGAAAATCAATGAAACTAAACAATGAATACGATGGACACATAAAATCAACTTCCAGAGACAGTAGAGTAAAGTAGGCAAGAGATAATTATTTTAAAACGGCAAGATTTCTTTTGTTTTTTGAGAATAATAGTCGTTGAGCAATGACACCTCCTTCTTTTTCCGAGCAGCTTGAGTGCTGATGATGAAGCTTGTTGGATGACCTATACAAAGTGGATGAAGCTGTAACTCATTAAACTCTGGGAAATACCTAAATAAAAAAGCGTCTGTTTTGTACTCTCTGCTTAGTGTTACTTAGATGTGAGCCAATCATTGCATTCACACACTGGCAATTAGCCCACTCCTTTACCTATAGACACAAATTTAAAATAGCGATATTTTCTCTAAATAAATAATAAAAACAAACACACTCTTAAAGCTCAAATTTTCTGGAAAATGCGTGACGATAATTAATAAATATGATTTATTCGTTTTCTAAAAAAATATAATTTGCCGGCAAGATTTGAAAAGGACGCTTAGTAGCTTTAACGAGCGTCCTGTGAGAATGCAAAATAAAAAAACGCGAACACCGGCTTAATTAATTAACGGCCCTATACGAAGCTTCATTGAAACCTAACAAAAATGTAGTCTGGTCGCTGCATAGACTCCGTCCCTCGCGACTGCTTACGTGAAAAATTTTGCTGACAGAGAGCTCTATGTGTAACTTATCGCGTCCATCCGGACGTTTTTATTCCCCGTACTTTTATCATATAGCCTCACTACATTTTATTTTAGACACAAATTAATTAAAATTGTTAAAACATCACTGTTTGCGCATCACTATTGCACATTAGCGCATAAATAATAACAATTATGCTCCGTAAGTTTCTTAAAAAGATGATTAAGAGTTGATTTATCAATTCAAATTTTTAATTTCTATCATTGAAACAGTAATACAAAGTCGGTTGCATCGAGAGGAGATTTAATCCGGACAATCTAGACTTCAAATGAAACGCTGAGAAGGAAATGAACAATAGATAGACTGAGCAGCGAACTGTAATAAAACTATTGCGAATAGATTGCGTTGTTAAAACTATTCTATAAATAATTTTAGAAACCAATAGTTATTTTAATAACCGTAATATTTACCGTTATTAATGCAACCGGCTTATGGTATAAAAATAATACAATTTAATAATGAATAATGCGGCTAATAATACATTATACGGAAAACACACGTGACTTATGACTACATCCTTTCAATTATGTACATTTGTTGTAGTAGTCAATATCATAGAACGTCAGATATATCAAGCTACTCGGTCACTAGTTATTTACTATAACTATAAATTTGATATTTATTAAACACCAATAAGGGTTAACAAAGGTTGAACAGCCTGCCTAGTATGCCTAGGATCGTTTTCCATGAGCCCATAAAAATAATGTTTATGTCAGATGCAAAAAAAAAAACATTTTATTGTAAAGAGCAGTTAAAGTACACGTGACAATACTACAATAGAATTACATGATTCGTTAAATTATACTTGTACACACGCGAACACAAGTACTTATATAAAAATATATATAAAAACTTTGAAATATGTACCTTCCTTAGTTTATCCAAGATATTTCTTTTAATAAAAAACGGTTTATATACACTAAATCCGATACCACATATGAAATAACGCACAAAACATTTCATACAATGTAACAGATGGACAGATTAAACGACCATATTGAAACCTTGCACAATAGAGGTATATTGAATATGTCACAGTTTCGAAAAATCCTAGGTTTATCCACGGATGACATTTTCAGTACATTTATTTTGAGAACCATATTTTAACGGCAAAAATTCTAAACCTTTGAGCTATGGCGTGTTGATGAAATTTAGTACTGAATGACATTTTAAAGCTCAACCAGACTGATTTTGAATATGTTATCATTCAACAACAATACACTCTCCTAATATATAAATAAACTCATATAAGTACTTTTACTATCTTATATTAACAACACATTGTCTTATTAAAGTGCAGACGATGTAGAAACACAACATATAAAAAATATATCGTGATGTTACCCTAAAATATTTTCCACGCGGCTCTCGAACTAGTATCCGCGTACGTGGTCAGGAAGGGAAAAGAAATGAAAATAAAACAAAAACCCGTACAAAGTTTTGCGACGCCCTCCATATGACCGTGACGCTGTGGTCTCCCCTTGCATCGTTTTACTGCTTTTCATTATTATTATAAATGTCTCATTCAGTATGCAATGGCTGGCCGCGGCGCAGTTTACCTAGGCACAACTAAATGCCCTAGCCGACAGGCAGTAGAATAAACAGTGCGATAAGGTGTCTTGTGCGATCCCAACTCGCATGCCCGGAGTAGGTATTACGGGATAAAAACCCCGTCAAGTTCGTCACTAACCCGTATCTTTGCCAATCCATACTGAAGCAACGTGGTATAATATCCACCGGACCTTACGTTACTACTAGATACATAACTCTGTTCCGACAAAGGGAATACTTACAAATAAGAAGTTAACATAATATGTATTGTTTAAACAAATATAAAAAATCCACTGACGTGTAACAAACGAACGAATCTTACACATTTCTTGTATTATCAACAATAATTGATTCGACCTCGATCAAGTGAAATCTTTGAAAACATGAAGTGGGTAACAAAAATACAAGGTTTTGGAAGCAGACCGAGTACTCTTGTGCCAGTTTTCCCGCACACTCCACTTGCTCGGAAAGAGCGTTCTTACTTCTAAAACTTTATTATTGCTGTTTAAGGTAGCCCCGCATCAGGGGCGAATGCTAATGATGCTATTCGGGTACCATTTGTTTATGCAGCTTTTCCCTCAAAGAAACTAACGGGTAATAGATAAAATATATTTTAAATCTTTTCCTTCCTACTGGTGTAGAATTTAGATGTAGGAATTTTTGTATCATAAACAATTAACATATTATCGCATTGACACAAGGCAATGAATAAGATAAAATGAAACAGAGGTTACAAAAACATTAAACTCAATGCTCAAAACAGTTCGTTACCTATATTTAGATCTATACATATGTAATAGACGTTTCTCGAAATTTGTAATAAAAAAAAGAATGGTTTCACAAAATATATTGAACGTATTTAAAATAAGAGATGATACAACTAATCACAAATGTAGTTTGCGTTAAATTAGTTTTTATGTCTGCATGTCTAGAATTCGGAGTCTGGATCTGTGCCCGATGTATGGCAATAGGCTCACCACCTATTCCATGGGACGTAAGCGTAACTGGTGAAACGTAGGAGTCCTCTACACTCCTCTGGCTACCCATTCGGAGATTACAGGTGTGATGTTACGTAGTTTTATATCCAAGCAAAGTTTTTATTACGATGTACATAATGCGTAGCCAATGCTCCTAGGTACCTATCTTCAAATTATTTATCATTTTACGATTGGAAGACCCTTCTCATTATATTTTCTACGCTCCTATTATCGAAAAAAATATAAGCAAACATACTATTAATTTAAAACGCAGCCTTCATGATAGCCAAGTGGGTACTTCCGTTATTTTTATTCAAGGCAAAACTTAGCAACTAATGATTAGTTTGCGTGCCCTGCTATTGATTTAGTATCTGTGTGGGTAGTATCAAATTGTATCATCAGTTTACAAACCCCCCTCGCCTACCCCTCGACTGAACGGTTAATACGGCGCCTGGTGAATGAAATAGCAATTACTTTTATAGGAAACTTATTACAGAAACAAATGTATTGTAGAGTACAGTGATGCACAGTACACTAATCACCAGTATTTTGTTATCGTGTAATACGTTCGATGTCCCCTTGAATATTGAATTTTTACATACAGGTACACTGCCAACCCGCACTTGGCCAGCGTGGCAGACTATGGCCTTAACCCTCTCAATATGAGAGGAGACCCATATTCCAACAGGTACATTTGTTTAGTCTATATTTAGTCATAATATTGTATCTATGGATCTGAGTCCTCGAATGAATTCTTTGATTAGGGGATGTGTGTTGAAACCGTTAACCGTTGACTGTCGATCCGGAGGTCCTGGGTTCAATCCCGGGTCGGGTGCTATTCGATTTTTCTAATGTAGAATTTCTAGTAGTGACTCGGGGTCTGAATCTGTGCCCAGTGTGAAACAATAGGCTCACCACCGATTCCATGAGACCTAAACGTAACTGGTGCAACGTGGGAGTGTACTGCACTCCTTCGCCTACCCCTACAGGGATTACAGGAATGATGTTACGTTTATACTGACCTAACGCAAGACTCGGGTAACTTTTGGATTAGTTACTGCCGGTGAAGAAATTTTACAAGGGCCCGAGATGTAAGTACCTACACGAAGTACGTGTTCGCTAGCGACTGGTGATTGACCAGCTATAAAAAAATTTTTAGTTATATCTAAGTTATTATTTATACGAGTTTCAGCAGTACATCGGATAAAAAAAAAATTGCAGTCATCTCATATGTTGATATAACCATAAAAATGCGTTCTAACGTTTAAAATAGCCAAACATATAAGCTCTGCCGAGCTAAAAACTGAAAAATGAACTCCACATTGTAGATATTTCATCACGCCGGGAAGCACACTTGAATACAGTCCCATATGCAAATTCCTCTATGGCCAGAAGGGAAGCCATCTCGGTAAATTCACCGGGCCCTAAGGAGTTAATGTTTTCATCCATTACCGCGACCGAGCACTTATGAAATTCGTGCCCGCGATCCGAACGAGATTACATGGGCTAGCTGACTTGTTTTCATTGATAGGGATGGCAGTTTTAATTTATTCAATTTACACACAATTATTAAGACAAATATTACCTAACACGTAATGTACTCTATACAACGTAAGTAAATAATATACTTACTGATACAAACAGGTTTCAAACATGGCAGAATACCGACATACCGGCCGACTCGTTAACAGGCTCGATTTTTTTGTGACCTACTTATGGTAAACAGATATTCCTATAACACTTAAATCACTATACCTATGCTTGGTCTAACAAATGCCTATCGATATGTATTGATGAAGCACGTTGCTTCTATAACGAGCATCGTCGCCGCTTGCTTACGAAATATTGACAACCCTATTCCCCGGCACTCGTTACCTGTGTGATGGCACCTCAGGCGTTCGTTGCGTCTTACACATCAACCAGTCGCGCCTGACACCTGATTAAACGCCAGCGAGCCCTTATCTTATCCAATTACAAGGAGAAAATGCGGGATGTACAGCTCAACGTACAATGGATAAATCGCGTGACAGGTTAAACCGTATTTGCTAATGGAATACAGATGTGGAGATGAACAACATTTTGTGGTTCACCAAAATTCCAACACGTTATTTCTGTGCCTTTGACAATAGATACGTATAGATTCAAGTACGTGAAATCGTTAGCAGCCGACACTGTTCATCCATATAAGACATATTCATCGCGGAGATTTATTGTTTTGTTTCTACATATTGCTTACTCACCTGAAACATACTCTTATAATGAAATGACGGATATTATTTTTTATAACAAAACTCTTTCTCTTCATTTTCATCAAGCCATTTATCGTTCTACTGTTGGACACAATTCTGTAAAACATTACGCTTACTAAGGATTAAGCTTTGATGTACCGCGCAGACCAAGCAAAAGTAAATAGATGTAAATAGGCTGTTGAGAACACTATGGAAAATTTCAACCACACGAGTTACTTCTTCATGTTTTCGATCATGATCAAATTAAATATTTCATTGTTAAAAGCGTACATAGCTTGATGAGATTGAAGTACCTTGTGAGGCACTTAAACCTATCATCTGAGTCAAATGAAATGAACAGATTTATACTCAGTCCATAACTTTGTGATTTGGAAATTAATAGCGCAACTTAAATATCATTCATTGAAAATACTCAAAATCTTACAATGTATATTCACGTCTTAACAAATCTGCCACAGTTTAAAAGCAAACAGCCAATAAATAATCCTTAAAAGTTGAATATTATCGAAGGGAGTTAACTGGTTGTTAACTTTGCACCGAGTTCTCTATTTAATTGAACAGACCGGCCGCGGTAATTAAGGAACCTTTACATCTCAATAATAAATAAGGGGACTCTGTTTACGTTGTGGTAGGTTTATTTAGCTTTAATGCAAGAGCAATGTTTATCCAACTATAAACTCTCAACTTATTATGTAAAATGCAGAAGGTTTTGCAATTGTAACCATAATACGATTTTAGTAGCAATAATTAGCAGTTTATAAAACTAACAAGTGAATGATAGGTACACTTATAAATGACATGGAAACCTCCCGGGAGTGATACTGGGACTTTTATGACTCTGAAATGAAATTCTTATCTAAAATAGGTACTGCCTTTACGTAGTAGTAATATTATCTTACAACCACCCCTTTGAGTAATGGGCTAGACAACACAATTACTTAAGATCGAAGGTGAGACAGGTCAGATCAGGTCAGGAAACGCTGGAAATCGAATATTCTAGGCAATTTGTAACATATTACTACAAAATTGCTTTAACAAAACGCAAATAATAATTAATCACCAATAGTATATCATAAATGTATGTACCTATATGTTTAAATTTGACATATTTTATTTTAGAATAATATGGATAATATTTTAGCCTGTTGTAATATTATAGACGGTTGTGGATTTGTTTAACACCCCCAACAAATGTTTCGTGAGCGCGTGTTTTTATGTCTGGGTGTACAATATTCTTTATACGTATATATGTCAAAATTGGCATAAATACGATTGTTTATGTTCTGTCTAAATACCAAAGTACAGGCCAGCACAGTACAGTACTTACCAGTTTGGGATCTCAAACTCAAACGGTCATTCGTGAGTTCCCCCGCTATAAGCAATATTATTATTTCGTAAACATATTGCAAAAAACAAAAGTTACTTAATATCGAATAAAAAGTTACTTAATATCGTATAACTATACAAAAACCCACTCGTATTACGTTTTGTTGTGAAGCAAATGTTATTATTTACATATTCTGAATCTAAATTAAAACATGCCGTAAAAATTGGTATGCGTATTGGTATAGGAGCAAAAGTAATATTGGTTTATGCCAATACCGTTTCACATAGCTCGATCTACGAACCTTGGCAAAGAAAACAAAACGCAAACTCCATTGGAACATTGAACGATGCTGAATAGAACTAGCAACTGCATCAAAGTTTACTTGCGTAACAAAATAAGCTTTCATAATATGATTATTTTATATAACTTTACAGATACCGGCAAAATTTCAAACATGAGTTCGGCACTCATTATAATAATAATTATTAATTTAATTTAAATCGAATGTCATTCAAAGGTACAAATGGAATTCATTTAAGGGACTTAAATGATTTAAAATTCATTTGTCATAGTCTCCAATGTTGGTGAAGTCGGGGCAATCTGTATATGTACGTCTTGGAGAATATTACGGAGAATTCTATGGGTCGCTAAGTTTCTTTACGATGTTTTTCTTCCGATTTTATAGAAAGTGATTCTTATTCTTAAAAATATACATAAATTAGTTTAATTTAAATGAGCTGCTTGGCAACATTCGAATATAGACTCTCAAAGTGGGACTCTCTCACGCACAAAACATTTTTTATCAAAAGGAATAAATTTATTATTTTAACACGCATAAAGAACATTCTTTCTGAGTGTAACGTGATATATGCTACATGCTAAACAAAACATGGCCGTTATCCCCTTAAATAAATGCATTTCCCTTCCATTCTTTCCTTTACGTAGATATTTTTCAACGTATACAAAACTCTGGCATAAACCAATAGTGGTTTGCAGCACGATCGAACTTTTATAAAGAAAACACAAAAAGCCGGCCGCGATCGAAATGGAGCACTGACCGGAAGTGACGCTGCAGCTAGATAATAACAGCCCCCAGTCGCGCTCGTGCAGCTTCCGGCGGGGATCGGCGGTAATCTTACATGCAGGTAATTTCTAAATAAGAACACGACACCAATGGAGTCGTTTTACATATTTTTTCAGGTCGATATTTTATACTCACCATTATTTATGAAGATAATGTGACATAAAAATTGTAATTATATTTATTATAAAAAAAACCACTTTGCTTCATAAACTATTTTAGGTTGTTAATTTCTGAAGCGCCCTATTCAGCGTAGAGTGCTAATAACTACCTGTATTACTGGGACTTATTAACTTCAAATATGTACATATCTCTTCTCTTTACATGTGTCTTCGGCTTAGTAATAAATTGTTAACAACCTCCCATGGGCACATTAATATATAATTTACTGGTACTGGTACAATATACAGTAATAATATTATTGAACCAAATGATGAGTGATTTACACTGCCTCCCAGATCCTGTGACGTTAATATCACCAATATACATAACAGATGAAATTCACTTTAAAAGTACATAGAACCCAGTCTGGGACATGTCGGATCATGTCACAAAAACATATTATTGAAATCGATCAGGTCGCAAACAAATCGAACTCTGAGTTCTCTGCGCAATAAACTATCATAGTCAATATACTAAAATAATAAAAATGCGGGTACTAATATTTGCCACACATAATAACTGCGGTAATGTACTCTAACAGTCCCATTCCTACTTTCCTATTAATACCAATTACTACTAATTATGAAATTGTCTTATAAACAACTAACACGGACTGATCTAATTAAAATTAATTTAAATATCTAGAATCCCATTCGAAATTGATTGCAAATGATAGACGGTACGAAGAGATATAATATGATCAATTAAAGATACCATCATATGAACATCCTCTCTACGTATTACGTTGTTCGCGAAACCCCTCAATTCGGTGTAGTGACCCCCTCGTTCGGCAAACAGCGGGAGCGACGTGGGACACCTGGGATCGACACTCGAAACACCTTGAGTGCGCTACCAATAACTGGGAGTAATGAAACATAAACTAAAGCGGCAAATATGCTAATAACGTTCTCGACTTTCAAAGGCGCCCTCTTTTATTCGTAATGTTCGAAATTCCAAATCATTATACACATATAGACCGGTAGTGCAGCACTTTAGATCCCATCTCCTACTGGAGGGTCTGGGATTCCGATAGTAGTAGGCACCTCTAGATGGAGTGATGATATACGCTGAGTGGGCTGGCAGCGTTCGGATTCAAGGAACTGAAGATCGTGATCAGTGGCGTGCTATTGGCCTATGTCCAGCAATATAAGGGAGTAGTTTGATGATGATAATTATGAAGTACTTCTTATACGTGCTTTACAGATTCTTTATCATTCGCCATAAAGAGAAAGGAAAACACCTGCATATACCCTACCAGTTTGAATTTATTCCTATATTCTTTATGACAAATTTGTTTAAGGTTACAGGTATACAGGTTACCGCCTTAGCTCTTTTTCTGTCCACGCGGGAGGTCCCTGGCTAATAGTGGAAAGAAAAGGTTGATAGAGATATACCTACTGACACTCGATTGCATTCCGACATAGTTTAAAACATAAAAGTATGTTCTTATTGAATTCAATCTAATATTCAATTTCCAAATACAGATGTATGGCCTAAACAGAACTCATATATTTCCGTGAGCTGATTTTTTCCTTTCTATAACACTGAAAAAGTATTGGACATATTGTTCATTTTTGTTGTTGTCACAGACAAACAGTTCATTTCATAATTTTCGAATACCTGCATTATATTTAAAAAACATTAAGAATCATACACCCACCGGAACGATTAACGAACAGTGGTTTCGTTGAAATCAAAATTTTCCGCTAAAACAGGCCAAAACCCCATCATCCAATGTGGACTTTCCTTTATAGGCCTAGTAAATAAAAAATATTATAAATATGACCATTTTAGATCGCTGTTTTACACACTTGTAATTACTACACGCAGTTGTTTCTATGTAAAACAAATGTTATCGCAGTTTAAAATTTCACGAATCTCTCCCAACCGGTGACAATTTTTCACATTCATGAAGAGTTTTTATGGACTTACGTGAATAAATTACACCGGCTTTACAAATATAAAATTGGATAGCCGGGTCGGGCGTTAGAAAAAAATTCAAACTGTCCAAAATAAATCCGCACGGTGCGCAGCTTGCAATATTTATGACGTGTTAAGTTAGTGGCGTATCTCGGGTCCACCACGCACTTCCACAACATTGAGTTTAATGTAAATGTAACTAACGCGGGTGACGCTAATGGTGTCACGAAAAATATAAACTTTCAACCTTCGAGCGGGAAAGTTTTAAGTCCACACCCGAGATAAGGCTTTACACACCCGCTCCGCTGAACCTTATCCCCTTTTCACACTCACATAAACATACGACTGATGTAAAAGATTGCCTGTTATTCGAGCTGTTTGACAACTATTCAACACTGAGCTAAAGTAACTTTACGGAGGGATCTCCGAGTTGAATTGGAATATACCTTTGAATCGTAAATTATATTTGAGCTTTACGCTTTAAATATTTATATAAAAGTGAAAAACAATAAATAGCTCTATATACCATGTCTGTAAAATGACGAGTATAACGTTTTGTTTATTTTTCAGTTACACTATAAATTATGTTACATTTATTTTAAAAAAGAGTGATTAATATCAGAATAGAAAAATGAATAAAGGGTAATCAATCATGCTTAAAAAATTACTCAGGGATTTAAGCATACACAGATACGGATACTCCGTCTATTGTTGAGCGGTAACATAAATTCCAACAAAAGGTAGATAATTTCCCTCCTCCCAGAGGAAAATGAAGCTATAAATCAGCGGAGTGTACTCACGGCGCGACGTTCATCTTATTGGCATTATTACTGTTGTGACGGAAAATTACTCATGATAAACAAAGGGCACAAAAATCATCTCTATCTTTTCATAGATAAAGGCGACATTCTCATCGGTGCGACCCCTAATGAAACTGACTCATTATTTTTGCAAGAACGTTTACGGAACTTACTTACATTCGTTAAGTTGCGACTCTGCCGACTTTTCTTGGATTTCAACAAATTTATATATATAGAATTTTGCTTCGTTATCTTTATTGTCTTCAAAATCGAAAGTGCCGTAGGTGTTTGCTTTGTTTCAAAAAACTGATACCTTAAGAAACAGACTTGGACTTGTTTTTTTGTTCGTTTGTTTTTTTTTTTATGCACAAGTACATATACACGTATTTTTTTCCTGCTCAATGTTTAATCATTTTACTGTTGGTTAAAAGTATCCTTTGTATGACAAGGACTAAGTCCTTGGTCAAGTACAATTAGTTTATAATAGTCCTTGATGAAATAAATTTTGTCTTTTGCATCAGCAATTATTTCTTATTTAAATTTAATTACACATAGCCCACTTAATGACGAAAACTACTAATAGCGGAAATTACTAACAAATCTTTCATCCAATAAACCCACGTGTCTCATGTTCTTATCGATATCATAAGTCTTAAAGCACGCGTGAAATCATATCATTAGACACAAATGAATAGTTTCACAAGATGAAATAAAACATTTATAGCACATATCCATAGTCAGTACCTCCATCCAGTTCGGGCGGAGAGTTACCCGAACATAAACCAAGATATAATAGTTATTGTAATGACCGAATTAAACCTACGAAAAGATATCAAGAAACACAGACCCAAGTCATTTATTACTCACGTACAATCTGGCCCACCCTAACATTTTCATAGATCGTAGACGCATAAACACAGTTGATATAAGACAAGCATTACCTGTGTTATAAAAACCGCTGCTCCATCATCGAAGATCAAATGTATTATATATACTGTCAATAATAGAAAATTTCGATATATAAAGCGGCTTGGCCAACTAAACGACAAGTTTTTCAATTATTCACTTTCAATTACCGCTAATTTTATTTAAATATTAACTATTAAGTTGTATATCTCCTTTTATAATACGTTTAATGGTTAGACCAGGAATCGTCAAGCAGTCAATGAATAAGCAAGCTATGACGTAATCAATGTAAAAATTTGTGTTTTTATAGTCTACACGTTTCTAGTGGGACAAGGGTTTCATTAAGTAGAGTCAGTCATTCCAGTCACGTGCCCGCGCTCCGTACAGTGATCTCTACCACAACGTAATGGTCGCTTTTATCATGTACCCTACACATGATAAAGTTGGCAATGTGTTAGTACTTACACGGTCAGGACTCATTTACATCGTAACGTCTTTTGTCAGATCTAGAGCAAACGATTTACTTTGTGTGTTTTGCAACTTTTAACGTATTGTCAGAGATCATCGTTATAATGTTCGAGTAAATCTTCTACCTTCTCAGTGATTTCCAATATATTTAATAAAAGCCTTGCTGGTCGAGTGACTGCAAATGCAACTAGCAATACTCCTGTATTGCTAACTTGCGTATTGCTGCCTTGGGTTCGATCCCCGGATTGCTAACTATTGTAATTTACTATCAAGCGATTTCTAGTGGTGATACAGTCTCGATTTGTGCTCGGTGAATGGTAGAAGATTCACCGCCTATTCGACAGTGGAATGTAACCGTAACTGATGACTTTACCTTTATTAGCAATGAATTTCCTCAAAATAATACTTGGCTCTATTGTCTAGAAAATCTGTATAACCCCGAAGGTTCTTCAAGGTTCAGCAGTCTAATGAAGTCTATCCCTTATTCCATGGTGTCACGCATAAGAACTAGTGATCAGGGATTCTATACTACACTAGTCTGCCTATCTCTTCTGGGAAACACAGGCGTGCCGTTATGTATTGAAGTCTTAGAGCACGTTACAAGCATATCTACATAACTTTTAAGCAGTTAGCAACCAGTTTCAAAACTTGTAAAAGAATTCAAAAATTTCCGAAAAGACAGGTGGTGATGCTAACAAGAAAATTCACAAATCTCCAAATAGAAAATCATACACACAAATACGTAGGTCCTAAAAGCCACGCCGACCGCTGAGCTCACTAAACCGTGGCCGGTAACTGGCAGAGCAATTACTTGCTTAGACACTTTTAAATTCCCACCAACATTCGGGAAATGGAAACGTCACGTTGCATCCAGCAACTCCGCCCACTTTTCACTGCATGCGAAATGCATTGAAAGTGAATTTTAAACTATCTCATTTAAACTTGCATTTTTAAATCGCATAACAAACTCACGGCTCCATATGATTCGTACATAGTTAAATGTGAACATAGATATGCACAAAAACTCGTTATTCGTCAACGATGCAATCGCATATGGTGAAGCCCTATCAATTTAGACAAGTACAGAGAGATTATCTCAAGCCCTCTGCGCCTTTGATGTGTCCACACCGCCGATGTTTGTCTCAAAGCTGAGTTTAATTGCTACCTCGTTATTTTTGGATTATTTACTGTGCGAAACCGATGTATGTAAGTAGGGCTGGCACAACTTGTACATTCAATGCCAATTGTCGAGAATTTTATTTATCAAATGTGCAAGGTACTTGAATTATATGGCATCAGCAACCGCTTGGTTGAGTTTCAGTAGGTATGCAATTCAATAACTGTTATTACAGCTTCATAGGTCCATCTTGAAAAATTCCTTTAAAGTACAATATAATTTATCTTAACAATTTACCTCGATATTTAATACAATTTACAATTAATACAATTCACAATTAATACAATTTACCATAACATTAAATAAACTCATCTTTCACCTTACAACTTCTTTCTCTTAATAATAGAATATCTTTATTATGAACCAAGACTTTGTCCAAATAAAAATGAGTCAGTTGTAGAATTTCCTTTGGCATAAATTATCCAAATGTGGCGTTTACGTGTTTCTCACAGATATATAAAGTATCTGTGGTACTAGCAACCCTACGGAGCGCAGTGTTGGACGCATCCCTGCGGGTCCAGTTCAATTTGAAACATCAAACGATTTTTCCGCATATGTAACCGTTACTTAATTGCAATTTATGTGTACAGTCTAATTGATTTGCACGTGCAATGGATTCAAACGAACGTAACATCAACCCTGTAATCCTTGAAGGGGTAGCCAGAGCACTGTAATACACTCCCACTTATATTCAGGTTCCATCGAGGAATAGGTGGTGTACCTCTTGCCATACACCGATCATAGATCTAGACTCCTAGCCAATACCTTCTATAAATTTCTACTAGAAAATCTAAGTTTGACAAATCCAATAGCATCTGACCCGGAAATCGAACTCTCGATCAGCAGTCGCGCTTGCAACCACTCGATCAACGAGAAAGTGCAACGGAGTCCATCTATTTGTTACAACATAAAACTGTATACTGGGAGAAAAGCGACGGTTACCAATTGATATCTATAACCCGTCTATTTCTATATTTATTTATCTATTTATCCATCCTCGACAGGTTGTGAAGGTATCAAATGTTGATATTAAGATCATATTTACTTTGAAAGTAAGTTTATTTGGATAGTAACAAACTAAATATTGTATATAAATTATACATGATACAACCTTGCAAATACTTCGTAGAGGCCTAGAGTTAAATGAAAACCGTCAGTTGTGATAACAATCTACCCTCTTTTAACGTATGGCATGATAATATATTGGGGAAGAACAATCAATGTTTCTTTCTAGACGGTTTGTTATAGGGCGAAGTCTAAGAATAACGTACGGTTAGAACAATGACCAGTTTGTCCACATATTCTAATGGAAGACCAACTTATTAACTTTATTATTATATCATCACGACTAGTTCCTGATGGCACTCCATCAGGAACTAGTCGTGATGATATAATAATCTGCACACTTGCAGAGAGCACTGAGTGAAAAAATTATTCAATCCTTGTATACCACTAGACTCTAGAGTCTCTAGACCAATGAAGCAGTCAATTTTGCAGGACAAACATATTTTAAAATATTTTAATAGAGAGTGACGAGTGAGAGAGACATGAAGAGTAGAGCATACTTTGTGCACGTGAATTTAATATTTGCAATTAGCTTTGTTAATGTGACAAATCATTCAAATAAAATAGGTAGGTACTATTTTACTTCCGTCGGTAAGCATCATCATATTATGCATTGTCGTCTAGCCTTTTTTAAGATGTGGTAGGCTGACGTGCGATGTTCAAAGACCTACTAAATATTCTCAGAAGCATTTTAACCATGCTTTACATAATCTCATTCAGCCTTCCTATGTATCTTCAGCAAAACCGTATATTTGTAAAATAATGACACATAATCCTATTCCAACGTAAAACAAAGTCCCAATTAAAATTTATAATCCATTTTAGCAAAAGTTACAACATAATCTCGGCTCTCGGGATCCCTTTGCATTTGAACGCTTCTGTGTCAAATGTGTGTTTTATACCTACTTTATTGTCCTGTAACTCTCGTATGTAATGATATGAATTGACCACTTGTAACATATCACTTTAAATTGTTCTTTTACAGGTCAGGCAATGAAAACATTTTCAGTACGTCAGTAATCTACATTAATCGCTATATCACAATATCGACTTCCGATGACACATTCTTGGATCAAATATTTTAACGTGTTGTTATTATTATTTGATCGTCACGCCAGGTTCTTTACGGAAAGGCAGAGAGCGCCGAGTGCTAAATATTTCAAACTTTACAGACCTATCGTAGTTCTACATCCATCACTCCCTTCATAAACTTACATTTTAATATATTTATTCATATTATTTAAAAATAAAATCGAACACATCACGTAAAACTCAATATGAATCAGTTACAGTATAAGGTTACGCCTCATATTCCTATTTTGAGTTAATTCAAGCACGTTGTCTGGCATTTTTCGCTTCCTTAATCCCGTTATAAAAGCAAATCCAAGGGTATGACACGGGTTCCCAGTTACACATCGTTATACATTAGGCAGTGGTTGGGACCCATTTGCGATTCCTTTGCTAGGTGCGTCGCTGGACACGTGTCTGACTTACTATGACGATACTACATCACCATACAAACTCAAAGGCAAACTTGGAAATTTTTTTAACTAAAAAAAATTTAGTACCAATAAACAATATTAAATAGTTAGTATATATATATATATATATATATTATGTATCCCGTAGACCAACTCGTAACGAGCCATTAAAATAGTTTTAATTTTAAGCTAAAAGTATTATTAACAACAAACTAACAACATTATAGACAAATACGCGAATCCATTGCAGCGTGCCTTTTTATTAACTACGCGAATGGCTCTAATGTATTTAGCAAACTTTTAATAGTTCATGTATACTGACTACCACTTTATGTATACCGACTACCTATTTGGCGCACTAATTATCCTCAGAGCTCCATTCGCCTATTTAATCTTATTCAAGGGTTGGAGCGACCGGCGAAGTAACTAAGCCGATTATAATATTCGACTACGGGCCCCCTATCGACTTGTTAGCGCGCAGTAAGTTTGTCTTGTTATAACTCGAATCGATAGACATAGCTCTCAAATAAGCAGACGGTAAAGGCAACGGGAAGGCCGCAGCGGTTAAAGAATTCACAAACCATAGACAGGATACATTCTATAATCCCGATCAGTCGTTGCAAAATTTGTAGCGTTCCTCACTTTTGCTCTGATGACCGGAAAGTTTTGCCATGTCTGTACTCTGTATTAGCTACCTGAACGATACTGAAAGAATGGTACCAAGAGTTGAGCGAACGACTTATTGATTCCAACTGTTTTGAATGTCAATTGCTTAAATAGTCATTTTGGTATATAAATGTATAACTATAACTGACGATTAGACGGAGTTAGGCCTGAATTATGTTTAACGTACGCTCTAGCAAACAGTGAAAGTACTAGCGATGGTGTGATTGTCAAATGTAGAAGACGTTATCAAATAGTACATAGTGTATACACGCCGTTACGAATTCAATCCATCTTGCCATCTTAAATTATCTAATTAAATGATTAATAAATAGTCGAATGTGTGTATGCGTATGTGCGTGCGCGTGCATGTTTGTGTGTGTGTATGTGAACACCACCATACACGTGCTTATGTCATCTATAACACCGGTCACAGGTCTATACCGGAATACCAGTATTAAATGTGATCAAGACAACATTTATATAGAAAAATATAAAGAGAATCCTGCATTCGGTGACTGAGCCGATTAAAGCGTTAGCTATACAGCCCACTCGTCAGCGCCGGCAAGTGCAGCGAACTTCGACTTGTTATAACTTGGATCAAGTATGACAGCTGAGGATTTTATGTCATGAGCTGCACTCGGGTAGGAGAAAAATAAATCTTTCAAACGCCTTTAATATTATTATAATATTCTTTACGAGACTCGCTCACGTTTGTAACAAAGCAATGAAATTCCTGAAGAGCAATGCGTGGATTGATTTTACATTTTTAATTTTTTAGGAAGATTGCCGTGCAAACTGTAGTTTAATTGCAGGTAAATATTTCTGTGTACTGATATTGTTATTAAAAACAACTTCAATAATTTTTTTTACAGTAGTTGAGTACCTATAGTATAGGTACTGATCATTTAACGGATCATTATTACCGAGATATGCGAAACACATTTTAAATTAAAGTACTTTATAATTTAGATACTTATAAATAACCAACTTACAAAATAAATTATAAATATACATATCTTCTAAATGTACTTTATATTCTATTTATAACACCATAAATAATAAAATTTTATTATCTTTTCAAAATTAATAACGGATAAATTTAACAACCATAAAAGTATCAACTGAACTCAGTCAATTGCGATTAAGTTATTTTCTTACTGCACTTGTATCTAGTTCCGAAGACGGAATCAAAACTTTATATCTATGATTAAGTCTTCGTAATTGTAGATCTGGTAAGTCTATAATATTTATCTGTGCATGTAGATACTACTCTTTAAACTGAAATAGCAATACACATCAAATCACGAATATTTATATTTATATGGCGTTGTAAATGTATTTAGAGTGTCAGAGAAATTATAAAAACACGTACAAGGAATTTCCTCGCACGACTTCCTTATGAATTGCAAACGTTATCATCGATCGTCAAGTCTGGAGGTTCGCTGAGCTCCGACGCCTCAACATCCCGCCTATAAAAGTTAAGTACAGTTCACCCCTCCCCTTAATCTCGAATGTTACGTGAGGTATTAAGAATTTAGGCACCGCGAGGGGCCCTCATCGATTGGCTGAAAGATTGTTTCCTCCGTGCCGTTTTGATTCCAGACGCGAATCGTAAACAATTTTCATGGCTCAAGGTTACGAGTACACTTTTTGAAGTTTATTGGCTTGTGTTACATATGCCAATACGATTTGCTTTGTTTATTTTGTAGTCCAAGATACTGCGGGTTCCAACTTAAATCTCAGCCTGGAAATATACGTGTTTTATATCAGGTCCTATTCGTCATTTTGATATAAGCGTTTGTGGTCTTGAATGTACATTTTTAATGAGGTGATCAGCGAGGTCGCTTATTCTCTTGTAAAATCCCAACCATTCAGAAAGGTAGGTAGTATTTGTAATAATACTAACATTGTCTTAGAACAACAGTCACACGACCAGATCAGATATGTTAATCAAATAGTTGATAAACAAACTCATAAACAATTCTATCCTGTATACGTTGTACATATACGTAAACACAATTGCACACGTGTCGTAGATGGAAATCGAACCAACACCCCGAGGCTGAATAATCAAGATCAAGTCAAACTACTTTACAGTTAATGATTCTTACTATCTCGCTATTTACCAAAACCCATTAATATACTGGTAAGATCAAGACAAGAATATACTAACGTCCATAATATACTGACATACAGTAACGTCCTTTCAAATATAAGTAGTTCATTTATAGTCAAGTATCTAATTACAACCAAAATGAATAAGACAGCTTATAAATTGATTAATAAACTTTTTTTATCTATATTGCCGTGTAAATACTTAATACAGACGTGCTATAAACATGCATTGTTCGAGCAATAAACATTTTAAGAGAAGTTGTAAGCAGTCAAGCTGACAGCAATAACAGTTTGCAGTCCGCCACAATAAACCCGACAGCCTCCCGCGAGTTACTTTTACTCGGATGGAGCGATACATATCGTTTACAGCACTCCCAGTGTTTACTTTCACGTTGTTCCAATGTCAAATGGTATGGAATTTGATAAAGGTGTAACAAATAACGCTTTATTGTTGTTGTTTAGTATTATTATTATTAATTTGCATTTATTTGTTAATATTTTTTTTATAAGTAAATATCTTTTAATCTATCGTCACTTTATATTCCTTTAAGTCCTTTTTAGTTATATATTTTTCTTCTACTTCCACCATTTTAACTATAAAATTTTTGTAGACATTATGTATATAGCTTAGTCTCGTTCTTACTACTTAAGACAAATATGATATTACAAGAAAGAGTTAGCGCGTTTACACATTATATATTGTTAACACATAATACCCCTATTTACATTAACCTATCTTATATTTTTTGTGTTTAGAAACATTGTACTTCTACGTGGTATCAGTATGGCTCATATTACATTTATTAGTTAATTAAGGAAAAAATCGAAAGGGTATGTGAATTTAAAAGCTGAATAGTCACGGTCAAGTAGTATTGTCGATATTCCCGAGTTACGAATTAATCATGTTAAGTCTTCATACATTTCTCAGTGTGTACCTATTGTTATAGGTAGTGAAAAATCATTGTTTTCTCAATAGAATACTTTCAAATTTTTTTTTTATGCTATTACTACCCAGTTTGACCACTTAGAGGCTTGGCAGAGAGCACCGTTTTTCAAATATCCGTATCCTTACAGACTTTATTGACTTGACCTTTCAAATCTTCCTTATTTCTAACCTCCGTCAGCTGTAACAAAAATTCCAGCCCAGCAGTGGGATATAGTAATGCAACAGCTATTACAGTTCTTGTTCATTTGAGATCTTAATCAATCAAATCCACACGTACATCGTAGCACTTCGACCCGACGTTATATTTGTCACTGACAATGCTAAAGCTAGCAATAATTGCCTCACATGTGTGTTGCAGACATTAATATCAACATCATTATAGAGCACATTCGTCAACCGCGCAATAAATCACATGGCCACTTCACACACTCGCGGCGATGCGATATGAATCGTTCTCCCACTTGTATATGCAAAGCGCGACATGACGGCGAGAGTGTCAACCGTACGCCTGATATATGATAGGCTCCGGCTAGATGTTAACTTATGGAGTTCCTTATGCCATGCGTAGGGATGTGACGGTGTGGAGGCATATTTCGTTTTGTTATAAAAAGTCATTGTAATTAGGTACGTATTTATTGGTCAGAGTATAAAAAAAGTTCTTAAACTATCAGTCATTAGTGTCTACATACAAGAATGATAATGGAACTGGGATCAGATTCCTTGAAAAGTATATGAAATGTCACGAAATAACAAAGATGTACTATGACAACGTTTCTACTAACATGCAACATCACATAAAGGTGTTATTAGTGACAAAAACAATCTAATTAACAGTACGCGTGGCAACACCGATTAAGATATCGATATTTTGTATGGCTGACGTGTCAGCCCTAACCACTTTACATTCAACGCCTGCTCACGGGCGGCGGCAAACGACTAATCTCTTGATATATCGGCGCTCACCTTCCCTTATCTGAAGAGATCCGAAGTGCCCCTTTATTACGCCACGTGGATTACCCTCCGGTACAGGTCCTGCTCCCCATAAACCTTGAAAAGAATAAACAATAGACCTCTCCACGCATGACTGGCCGGAAGTAATGTAAGAGAGTGTTCACAGACAAAATAGAGTTAAACGCGAATTAATGAAAAAAAATAAAGTTTAAGTAGTCTGTAACCAAAATGCACAACCCAAAAATGATAAAAAAATCTTTTAACAGACAAATGTTTAAATAAATAAAACATTACAGAGTTCGTTCCTAAGTGTGAAAAGTTCGTTGGTATTTAATAATTAATTAGTTTTCAATGCGATAGTACAATGTCTTACGATTATTACATTAATTGATAAATACACTGCGTACTAAATTAGAATTATACACGCAACCTTTACAAATAAAACGAAAAGTACAGTCATGCAAAGAATTGTTTGAAATTTTTAAGTATCCCCTGTTCTGTTGACAGCATTGTCAACTTTTCTTGTTCCGTATAATTTTTTACATAAGTAGCGTTAAACTAGAAAACTCCCTGGTCCTTCAGCATTCATTAAAAATGTATAGCAAATCCCGTAAGAAGATTAAACTAGATTAAGCTGTATACAAAATCTAAATAAAGTCAAAACAAACCAGGAAGAACAATAAAGTGAAGTGAAATGAATTGAAGTCCTGGAACAAACATAAGTCGGTTATCTTAAGACTCGTTCAAAGCAGCCAGCGCGAAAGAATTGAAAAGGACATTCTCGATTTAAATATTCGATGTTCGTTGATATAAAAAGTAAAATTGTACTTACAATATTTTTGCTCAGTGTTTCATTACGCTCACAACTCTCGGTAATTTTAAACATTCTATGTATTCCAATAATTGATATTATATATCCAACCAACAGTCTTTATTGTAATATTGTCGGAAATAATATATGTCAGGTAAAATAATAATGGTATCTTTTCAATAATTTAAAACAATAATTTTAAATTGAATTAAATTAAAATAATAAAAAAAAATACAAGAAAATCCGGCTTAACATTACGTCTATTATATAATTATCATGTGCAGGTTTCATGACGTCAGATGCGTAACACTTTCAGAACTCGAAGATATTAAAGTTTAGTGCATACGTACTGAGTTTCATTATAGTGCATAAATCAACTTTTAGTGTTATTTGTAACTACAGTGTTAGTGTAACTACAGACATTGTTGAAGGAACAAAGTAATGAAAATGTTAAAGATGTTTTTGGTTCATTACTTACGAGATGTAATGCACTTTACGTTATATTTTTACTATTCGAACTATAAGAGTTTTGCATATAAAAAATTAAAATGATTAGAAAAAACACTTTTCTCAACTGGATTCAATGTTAGCAATAATATGTGTCTTCTATATTTGGACGATATTTTCTAATTTACCGATCTTTTCAGAATCATTATAAATTTAAGAAAGAACGGAAACATACTTAGGATCATCATTATAGTAACAAAATTATTATCACTAGAACTACTAGGAAAAATGTTATTAAACCTACGCAAATCTAATCCGGTATTTGCAGACATACCAATGTAACACCTATATTCTGTATTGTTCCCTACTGGGACGGAACGGGAACCAGCTTGACAAAGCATTTCTTGTCAAGCAATCGCGGGTTCTTCGCGACGGCAGGTTTCAGACGATAACGAGTTTTAAAGTTGCCCGATACTTGGGAGACGTCATCCTTACAGCCAAGTGATTTAATAAAAGTTACTAAGACACTGACAATAGATTGATCGAATCTTTGCAACGCATAATAGGCACGTTTTGAACTTATCTGCCGAATGAAGCGATGTCGGAGAATTTATCTAAATTGTTTGGTATTTGATATCTGGAGAACTGGTGTAGGATAAAATATAATAGTGAAATATCGTTTATTAGATGGTACATGCGGTACTTTATGTATGCTTTACGTCTATAGATATACATATTATATGGACCGATAGTTATGCGTATGTTAAAAAAATGTTTGATAGGTGTTTATATAAAAAAAATGTATAATAGAGGAATACTTTTAAAAGTACATCAGAATTTAAAGTAATAGAATTATGATAGCGCATAATATTGGTTCTTATTATATATGTGCCATATAACTAATAACTACATCATTATTTTTCCAACGTAATTCCTGCACTATTCTTGCGAAGGCAAATAGGCTTTAATTTCGAAACACTGAGCAGGTTTCATTTCATTAAACTTTGAAAACTACGCCACGCGAACAAGAGCACGATTAAAATAGTAGGTATTATAATACAGAGCTGAAAGCGTTTGAATGGCTTTGAATATTTCTAGATAACTTGTCAGGTCAGGTAATCTGAAGTATTACGGGACGTTGTTCAGGATGTCCCACTTTATGGACGCTAAATGAACTTTGTTTTTCTCATGATTCCAGGAATTCGAGCCTTCCCTGTTCAGCGAAATATCCTGGAACTTGGGCATCACGATTAACAGAGTTTTCCAGATGCAAACGCTATTTATCAACTTATTTATTCACTGGAGAACACTAGTAAATATCACATAACTACTCTTTATAAGAGTAACAAAGTGAACAACAAGATGTGCAATCCTAACGGATGTAATCAAACAAAACTTAAACCTCAGATTTAATTAATTTCAGTCGACTCCACTAGACCACTAGTATTAACTATGTCAATTATTTAACTCTCCGTTTCAGCTGCCCTTAGTCTATAGATTTCCTATAAAACTCAGTTTTTATAAACGTATCTATACTTTATACTATAAGTACTGTAACAAATGCACTAGACGCAACAAATCCTAAGCAAAAACGCACGTGACTGCGTAACATCAAGTTACGTATATATGTATGTCTTGTGAGGTTTATTACGAGATTTGAATCTCAATTCCCTGGAATCAGATACTGCAATGTAAACTACTGGACCGCCAGTGACTGGTCACGCACATAAAATAAAAATTCCTTTCCCCGTTCAAGCATAATTCGATTCAAACCAATCGAATCACATTTCTTATCAACAAACTAAAGTAAATAGAGGTATTGGAGATAGAATCGAACCCTTACGGCAGAAACGTAACCCTTCACTAAATCACGGCGGTGCAACGTTTCAAGAATACGAATACAAAAACGTGGCGGTTTTCGTGAAATATGAAACTAGATAAAAGTGGCCATCCCTCGATTAAGTTCCAAAGGAATGGCCCCAGTTTAACATAATGCGATCCAATTATTCATCGGTGCCTTATCTACAGAAACGTATAGTGGCCTACAGGATCTTAATCGTCTAGTACGTCTAGTAAGGAAATGGTTCAGTACTCAAACAGATAAATGAAAAGTATTTAGTGTATGAAATTGAGCTGAACAAATTGAGACTTACGCCTTAGAATAGATACGTATGGACCTACATATGTATCCCTTTGGATTACGATAAATGAGGTAAAAACCCTTTAGATGGGGCCTATGTCTAGCAGTGAATATACTCGTATGTATGCATTTGTAAATGAAACACACCTTACGACTGGGCTCGTATAGATACATAAAACCTGATGTTCACGAAAAATACTCACTGTCGGCAAAAACGTGTGTATAAATAAAAAGAAAAAAACTGAAATTTATTTGGGGGTAAAAACTAAAAATAATCTTGAATCATTAATAACATGGGTTATATGCAATTTATAGGTACATTCAAACACAATAGTAAGAACATATATCCGCGCAAAACCCATTCAGAACTTCGCTAATTTAAAGTGCCATAACCAAAGCAGTCATAAAACGATGATAATAAGGTTTTGTCGGCGTTTCACGGCATCAGAGAGCATTGTGCTGTGAGAGGTGGCTCCTCAAATCTGCTTTGTGTAGACGATGGCTTAAAACCTCATTTAGTGGAGCCTTACCGCCTCGCTCTCATATAAGGGACTTGTTCAACTACGCTCTGATAATGCGAAGCGAGTTTATTGTTATGCTCTTGACAGATAGTGGGTTTGATTTATTTTCGTACATTACACCCTGCGCTCAAGACTTCTGAAGTTTGTACAAAAACAACACCTGGTGTTGACATAAAAATCATGGAAAGCAGGACTTTACATATTTATGATGAAATATAAGAACTGTTGTCGTAATTTCGGAAATCTAACAAAAATTTGTACTAATTGTGCACTTACCCAAAAAATCTATTTGTTATAGCTTTATCATAAATAGTTTGCATCTTTGTCTTGCATTCTTACTTTACTGTTACCACAAATAGTCGTAAGTCGTGTGGTAAACACTCGTTAAATGCCATATATATCTTCTAAACAACCAAAATCATGAGCACGGATTATAGTTAATCTAGTGTTTCGTCTCAAAGCCTTTCATCGCTCACCGTTCGAATGTCCACTGATGCGCAAGTGTCTAAATGAAGCTCAAGAAAATTGTCGCGTAATTTAAATAACTTTGTCGAGTCCTTATTGTCTTCGGTTTGTGTTCCGAGCGTAGACTGCGTTAAGAATTGTAGTGCATAAATCTTAAGAAATGTTATTCATTTCCCTTAGAACATCTCGTACTTGTACTGAAACAACTTTATCGCAATCTGAACGATAATAAATCTCCACGGATTTAATTTCGACGTCGCTAACTCAATTGAATTTTTGTAAAATTTTTCTTACATTGTTTTCGGAAGGGTTGTGATTTACGAAAAACAACCCGTTTAATTAACGTCATTTGATTTCAGGCGTGACTTTCGTCTGGAAAGTTTTACCTGTAGAGCTTCCTGATCCATTGCGAATACCACACGTTTCTAATTCTCATCTACAAATGGCATAGACCACACCCGGTCCCGTGAGCTGATGAGATTTAAAAGGAACAAAGTTGACTACATCAGTGCGAGCTAACTGTGTACATCATCAAATCCAATAGATCCAATGTTACCTCGTAAAAATATATTTATTCCCGATATATATTATAACTAATAATTGGTAACAAAAGCGTTCAATTTTACGACTTCCTTTCAACGAGTCCAATTGTTGTTAAACAAATCATATTTCCAAATTATTCAAAACAAGTATTTGAATTATATCCACAGGAATATGAACGTCAAAGGCAATACAAACAGCAGCTGCACTAATTGGAAAGCAGACGCGTCGTCGCTATTTGCACAGTCTCAGACACCGTGGACACTGTGTGCATGAGACTTGTCCGAGCTGGGTCAGAACGGTGTCGATTCAACTATAAAATATTAATGACAGGGAAGTTAATATAGTTATCGATATTACTTAAACAGTCACATGTGCCGCGACCATTTCGTCTCATTATTATTTAATTTAAATAGGCAGGTATTTTATTTTACTTAGCAAATAAAAAAGACGACTTTGATAATGGACTGTAATGAGAAGGAATGAAAGCTAAATTTTGAAGCCAAATACAGAGAAACGAAGCACACATATAATTGAAATTGCCTTTGACCACAGACCACAACCGGTATTTCCGTAACTGTCAAAGGTTTAGAGAACACTTCTATATTACTGTGGTAGTGCATAGGGCTCAGTCACATCTGTCAATAGGTTCAACTGCGGTAAAGGCGTGTGATACATTTTTTTCATGTTCGATCTAAAATAACATTGCTTTGTAAATGTTTACGTTACATTAGTTACGTTATGATTACATTTATAACATGTTTTAATGAATCCATCGAGTGTGAAAAAAGAGCACACTTAATTTAATTTAATTAATGTTAGAAACTTTATATTTATTCATACACTCGGGTGGAGATGTTCATATTTATATATTATAAAAGTTACGTGAATCATTTCCAGAACATTCTCAAGTCAAATATGGAGAGATGGCACACGGCGAACACAAACAGTTTCTGAAGTTAATTGAAAGCGGACGGCGTGGACAGTATTTACTTACTTGCCGTGGACACTAATGTTCCAGTCTTGATGGACTCGTATCAGTAATAATGTATACAGAAACTAGTGTATAAGAATATTAATGCTCAATGTTTGACTATATCATCAATGGTTTTATTTCCACCAAGAGATATATTTAATAAAAATAATCTTGACAAGTGACTTGCTACGAACATGAAATAAATTTGTATTAAATAGTTTTTGAAATATGCAGCTATTTTAAACACGAATGGGTTTACGCTATTTTTGTTTTCCAACAAATTAAGATGAAAATAGCTATATTATTAAAAAAATACTTATGCTTTCCACATTTAACAAAATCAAATCATATTTATTTTATATCAAAGGCTAATTAAGTCAAGCCAAGTAACTTCGTAATAACGGATCAAAGACCGATGTGATCTTCGATTTGGGGTTTTGAATTAATAGCTTTCAATGAAGATTTGACGTTTAAACGGATAACCAATCAAGCAGAAAGAGACGAGACGCCATAAACTTAATCAAGAGATTCCCAAAACCAAATTGGTTAATGGAGCTTATTGAAATCAGCCGTCGTC